>VHZZ01000010.1:551740-597166 GCA_009801015.1 Silene noctiflora
CTTCTATTATTCAATGAATAAACAGATCCACTTTTTCCAAACACAATTCCCTCTGTTATCATGGTATCGAGCCACGATCTTTCTTAAAAAAAAAAAAAAAAAAAAAAAAAGGTTCTCTGCTTAGCATCTTCTTGCCATGGCCAATGGTGGAGTTGTATCAGAGTCATCATCTCCAACACAAAAAATCGATCCTCTATCTCCATATTTCCTTGGATCTGGAGATATTCCGGGTATTAAAATTTCTCAAGTGACTCTAACCAGTCATAACTATGACGATTGGAGTCGCTCAATGCGCATGTCACTCAAATCTCGTCGGAAATTTGGTTTTTGTGATGGCTCAATTAAAAAACCAACAGGCGAATTCATGCTTGGACAATGGGAGGTTGTCAATTGCACCATTGTCCAATGGCTAAGGAATACAATTGACCCATCTGTGCTTGAAAGCGTCCCCTATATCGAAGATGCTGCTGCTGTCTGGGGCGATTTGAAGGAACGATTTGCTGTGGTTGACGGTACGACAATTCACTCATTAAAGACTGAACTTGGTGAATGTAAGCAAAGGAAAGGTATGTCTGTTACCCAATACTATGGCAAATTGAAATCGCTATGGGATGCCCTTAATATACACGAACCCCCATTTGCGTGTAAATGCGGACACTGTACCTGTGACATTGCTTCTCAAGCCCTTAAACGACTCGATAATGAACGACTACACCAATTTTTTATGGGACTTGACCGTAGCTTGTATGGGACCCTCCGCACCCAACAGTTTCAACTCGACCCTTTACCCACTCTCAATCGCGGTTATCATGCTGCGTTACAGACTGAACGACTACTTAGTGATGACTCTTCGAACCCCGACGTCACTGATGTAGTCGCTTTTGCTGTGAATGGGGCCCCCCGCACGCCTGCTGATTGGAAGGCGCTACGTGAGAAAGAAAAATTAGAGAGACGGAAACTGTTTTGTACGTTCTGTACATTTAATGGGCATGACATAAAATCCTGTTTCTTTAAGACTAATAAGTTCCCTGATTGGTGGGGAAGTCGCCCTCGTACTTTGGCTGAGTTCCGTCGCAGTAAGGGTGGGGCAGGTTCGAGCACGGGTGGGTCTGATGCTGCTGATGATACTCTAGTTCACGCCAATGTTGCTCATACTGTTCCTTTTGTCCCTTCCGATCGATTATCTGGTATGTCTACTTCTTGGATTGTAGATACTGGTGCTTCTAATCATGTTACAGGCGACTTATCTTTGTTTACGGATAGCATGGTGATTCCTCCGAGGGCCGTAGGCCTGCCCAATGGGAAACGCATTATGGCATCTCAAATTGGGACCGTCTATGTTAACAGTAACATAATTCTTCGACGGGTTTTATTTGTTCCCCATTTGACTTGCAATTTAATTTCCGTATCTCAATTGACAGCCGACAATGACTATATTTTACAATTTACTAAGGATTGTTGTCTTATACAGGACCGTTCCTCGAGGACGATGATTGGAGTAGGTGAGCTTCGGGATGGACTGTTTTTGCTGCCTTCGGAAAATTCGACTCTTCTGGTGAACAAAGTTGGACCGACTTCTGGGGATTACGATTTGTGGCATCGACGACTCGGTCATCCGGGGGATGATGTGGTTAAATTTATTTCTTCTGTTAAACCTATTCCTTCTAATAAAAGCATGGTGTGTGATGTGTGCCATCTTGCTAAGCAAACTCGTGCTCGTTTCAATTTAAGCGACAATATTGCATCTGAAATTTTTAATTTGATACATTGCGACCTTTGGGGACCATATCGTACCTCTTCTACTTGTGGTGCTAAGTATTTTTTGACTATTGTGGATGATTGCTCCCGCTCCGTTTGGGTTTATTTGCTTCTTGCTAAGACGGAAGTCACAAGCATGTTTATGCATTTTTTATCAATGGTTCAAACACAGTTTTCTAAACAAGTGAAGGTGGTCCGCAGTGACAATGGGAACGAATTTAATTGTATGGCGGATTACTTTTTGCAGCACGGTATACAATTTCAAACTTCTTGCGTTGGCACGCCTCAACAAAATGGGCGGGTGGAACGTAAGCATCGTCACATTCTTAATGTGGCCCGTGCTTTGCTTTTTCAAGGTAATCTTCCGAAAAAATTTTGGGGCGAATGCATTCTTACTGCTGCTTACTTAATTAACCGTACACCCTCTGCTATTCTTCACCATAAAACACCCTACGAAATTTTATTTGGGGTTCCCCCGTCTTACATGAATTTACGGGTCTTTGGCTGCCTCTGTTTTGTTCATAATCAAAAAACTCGGGGTGATAAATTTGAACCACGAAGTCGCAAATGTATTTTTATTGGCTATCCACACAATAAAAAAGGGTGGAAGGTTTATGATCTTGAAACGGAAGCCATTACAGTCTCCCGTGATGTTGTCTTTTATGAGGAATTGTTTCCTTTCCTCACTCAAGGTAACTCGGATGATTTAGTGGAGTCTCACACACCTGTTAATAATGATGAGGTCAGTTCCCAAATTTCGTTGCCTGCAATTCCCAACATTGATCATGAGGGTGTTGACAAAACTAGTAATAATGAGCCCATTGTTACGGACACTGTCGTTGATAAGCACGGTACTACCGAGCCCATCCATACCGTCGAAGATCCTGCTCCTGTCATTGACCTTGGTCGAGGTCACCGGCTAAAATTTCCTAATTCCCGGTCGCAAGGCTATGTTCTCGATTCTACTAACAGTCCATCTCCTCCCAGCTCACCGCGCTCTCCTTCATCGCCCTCAGGTACTCCTTATGCCTTAGCTAATTATGTCAATTGTCAAAAATTTTCTAGTCGCCATAGGCTATTCCTTGCAGCGATAACCGCCGGGTTTGAACCTCCCTCTTTCAAATCTGCCATTCGTGATGATAAATGGTGTCGGGCTATGCAAGAAGAAATAGATGCTCTTGAACAAAATGGAACATGGGAACTCACCGACCTTCCTCCTGATAAAAAAGCACTTGGCTGTCGTTGGGTGTATAAGATAAAATATAAATCTGATGGCTCAGTTGAAAGGTATAAAGCTCGACTTGTTGTTTTTGGCAATCATCAAGTCGAAGGTCTTGACTACGGGGAAACATTTGCTCCCGTTGTTAAAATGGTCACCATCCGCACTTTTCTTGCTGTGGCGGCCGTCAAAAAATGGGAATTACACCAAATGGACGTTCATAATGCTTTTTTACACGGCGACTTGAACGAAGAGGTATTTATGAAGCTTCCGCCGGGTTTTAGTCGCGGCCATGACGGCAAGGTTTGTCGCTTGAAAAAGTCTCTATATGGGCTTCGTCAGGCCCCTCGTTGCTGGTTTGCAAAATTAGCTGGGGCTTTACGACGATACGGGTTTCGTCAGTCTTACTCCGACTATTCACTCTTTACTTACTCGCTTGACACAGTTCGTTTACATGTCTTAATCTATGTGGATGATCTTGTTATAGCAGGTAATGATTCCTCGGCCATATCTACTTTTAAAGTCTACTTAAATTGCTGTTTTAAAATGAAGGACTTAGGACCGTTAAAATATTTTCTCGGTCTTGAGGTTGCTCGAAGTGCCGAAGGTATTTTTCTAAATCAATGGAAATATACCCTCGATATTATCACTGAAGCCGGTCTCTTGGGTGCTAAACCCGCTTCTACTCCCATGGAAATTAACCATCAACTTGGTGTTACTCAAACCCCTCTTTTGGGTGAGCCAGACCGCTATAGGCGTTTAATTGGTCGCCTTGTGTACTTAGCAGTCACACGCCCAGAACTGTCTTTCGCCGTTCATGTTCTCTCTCAGTTTCTACAACAACCCCGTGAAGCTCATATGGCGGCAGCTATGAGGGTTGTTCGTTACCTCAAAGGCAGTCCAGGCCAAGGCGTTTTCCTACGAGCTGATAGTAGCTTAACGGTGTCCGGCTGGTGTGATTCCGACTATGGTGCTTGTCCTTCGACTCGCCGGTCTGTTTCAGGATGGTTTGTCTTTCTTGGAGACTCTCCTGTATCTTGGAAAACGAAAAAACAGCATACCGTTTCACTTTCCTCGGCCGAAGCTGAATACCGCTCCATGGCCAACATTGTGTGTGAGTTAAAATGGCTCAAAGGTTTGCTCGAGAGTCTAGATGTTATTTTACAAGCTCCCATACGACTGTATTGTGACAGTCAATCCGCGTTGCACTTAGCACAAAATCCCGTCTTTCACGAGCGAACCAAACATATCGAAATTGATTGTCATTTCGTTCGGGATGCTATCACGGAAGGTCTTGTTAAGCCGTTTCATGTTAATACCGATGAACAGGTGGCCGACATCTTTACCAAGCCTTTGGGAGCCCGTCAGTTTCACTACCTACTTCGCAAACTGGGCATTCTCGATCTCCATGCTCCAGTTTGAGGGGGGTATTAGGCGAGATACTAGCCATATATTAGGCTGATTCTTAGCAAATTATGGTTCGGTTGTTTTGGTAACAAATACCAATTTGTGATATGATTTCCCTATAATTGTGCTAAGTCTTGTACTATATATTGGCTTCTATTATTCAATGAATAAACAGATCCACTTTTTCCAAACACAATTCCCTCTGTTATCATGAAATCATTCCATTATATAAAGATGTACAAAATCAACATTGCTAGGCTAATAATTTCGACGTATTGTATACCTTGAAGGTTTCCCAACCTGATGCAGAGGTTCTGTTGGCAACTAAGACAGTTCCTCCACCACTTTCAGCAGATACATACTTGCCTATGTATGTTGACTTGAGCTGTACTTGTGTTCCATCCTGATTATTTTTGTAACCGTTAGAAAATATGAAAGATTACTAGTATAAACTCTATACTAGTGATTATTTAAGGTACGAGCTTGTCAAACATATCCAGTAAGGTCGTGTATAATTTCATTAATTATGTGTCGTAAACTAAAAGGACTTTTTAACAAAAAAACAGTAAACTACGGAAATATATTATTTATACGGAGTATATCATAAGTTATGTTCATAAGAATGTGACTTGACTATAAAACAGTTGATATGAGGTAAGATTGCGACACGATATATACAAGAAAAGCTTAAAAATACCAACCAACAAATCTTTATTAGGAATGCCATCAAAAAGAGAAGGTTTAATCCATCCTTCCGTCACAAGCCAACCTCCCAAATTAACCGCTTTCACTTTAAAATTCGAGTTTTCACTAAGCTGACGGTTTACCCTTACACCTAAACACCCTTGCATTAAGCTTTGTAAGCAAAAAATGCCAAAAACTAATGAACATAACAAGGTTATTATTTTAGTCATCACCTCAATATTTTATATATTACAAAAATAAAACCCTTATTTTTCTTATGAATTTATGGGACTTTTAGCTTGTTTGTTTATCGTTTGGGGGTATATATGGAAGGAATGTTGGTCAACGCAGTTGGGTTGCAGGTCTTGCAGCCCTCTCGAAACATGTCATGGTTGACTTTATAGCAACGACTTTGTCAACTCGTTAATTCTGTGGCTGTTTTATTATACTTCGTATATTTGTAGTAGTGTCTAATAATTGTGTGATGACTAGATGATCACTTGTTGCTTTAATAAGTTGGCAAGTCTTCCAATGACAATGTGAAACTAAAATATCTTGAAAATCGGAAAGGTTTTAGTCAGAGTTCGCTTTTAATAATTTGACTTAAGTTTTATGTTAAATAAAGATAATTTATTGTTCACTTATCAATTAACAATAATACCTTTAAATGGTCGTTTTTCCGTCGTCGGTCTAGGTGTAAAAATCAAAGTTAAATAAATGACGGACGGAAGGAGTAACATGAGGATGATATTGATTATTGAAATGATTAGAAGGCTTGAACATATGAAAGAAGTTGGACAATTGCATATAGCATATCTTTTCATGTGCAAGTTGGTATGTAGGATCATATTATGCGGCTCTTTACGTGATCACACATTCTTCGATGAGATACTAGGAGTATGGCTTGGAAAAGTTGACCCGATATGAGGAATCCGACTCCAAAACGTTCGACTTAAAAATTGCGTGAATTAAAACTGACTCGAGTTGAAGCAGCCTTATTTGTTCCAACCCGAACCTAGCCTAAACCAACGCACATCGATCTGACACAACCCGATAACAAATTTGCTCAATAGTCGACTCGAATCTGTCATTGACCCGACACAATCTAAACCCAGGATGACCTCACTCATAGCCGACCTGAGTAACCAAAATTGTCTCCTCTAGCCATGGACACTAAGATGAACTGATAAAAGATTATTTCAGCTTAATCTAAGCTTTACGCTAATTATTCTACCGGCTCGATTCCAAACTACACAAATTATAAACAAATATATTTAATATGACTAAAATTAACCCGACTTAAACAAATCAACTTAGACACGCTCAAGCCTACAAGAAAAAGACCCGACTGAAATAAAGTGACGACTTGATCATTGTGACCTCATTTAATTTCTCCATTTCGCGCGCGTATTCTCCCTTCTCCCCAAATTGAACTTGCCCTAATCACCAAATCCCTAGAATTTCCAGCACAACAATTAAAAAATCCAAAGCTGTAGATTGCGAGAAGATTCAATTCGTCAATTTCAGCTTCATAACACCGTATTTCTTCCTCGATTTCAATCGTAAGCGCAATGGAATCAGGTCACAATTCTCAATATTACTATCATTTCAAGCTTTATTCAACTCCTTTTTCAATCTATACGCAGGAAATTTTAATTCAGTGGTAGAATCATGTGATATTTGGAATTGACATAGATTTTTACAATTATTTAATGTTAACACAATTTCTTTTTAATTGTTGTTGTTAATGCAATAATAATGCTCAAAATCGTTGGAAACGCCGCTATTTGATTGAATTGTGAAGTTATTTATTGAATTGGAGCATGAAGATTAAGAATTGTGTTAGTTTAGTTTTGATTTCGCCGTAGTGATTTATTCTGATGGATAGACAAATAATGATGGTGAATGTTTAAAGCAACAAGAGGACTAAGAATCGTTGGAAATTCTACAATAAGCGCCGTTATTTGCTTGAATTGTAAAGTTATCTATTGAATTGGAGCATGAAGATCAAGAATCGTGTCGGAGCATGCGATTAAGAATTGTGTTAGTGTGGTATTAATTTCATTTTTTGAAGAATTGTGTTGGCTTGCCTTTTAATTATGCTGTATAGATTGAGGTTGCTTGCTGGAAAAAATAACAATAATACTCACATGTTTTATGCAACAACAAGACTAAAAATCATTGGAAATTCTACAGTAGAAGCACCGTCATTTCATATTTTGTGCGTCCTTGTAGTATCCTGAAGTTACGGAACACTTGCATTATTAGAATGAGAAGATATAAATCTGACTTGACAAGTCATAATTGGACAGGAAATAAAAGGTTCTTGAGCATTCTTACGACTGATGAAATGAGATTGTTTCCTTAGTCGAGGAAAGTGTAGCATTTTCAACTCCAGTGATGTCGTGTTTGGAAGCGTCAATGCATCATAGTTACAAGGAAGAGTTATTTTAGTTTGATTATGTGGCTTTTAATGTTTACATCTACACTGGAGTCAAGAACTCGGTATTCTTGATTATGAATTATGAAGGATAAAGTAAAATTGCTCACTGAATTTGTTACGCTTATTAGTGTGAAGTAGTACTCATTCATTCATGCAATCTTCAGTATTGGTCATCGGAGAACAGTCCCCGTTTGTATGTTTACAAAGGGAGAAGGCTGTGTACATGCACTCTCCTTCATCCGCTATTTGCGGGGGCCCTTGACATACTGGAGCAGTGTCATTGTTATGTGGCCTTTAATGTATCCAACACTCTGTAGGAGTTTATGATTTTCTATTTCACTGTGAAGAACTAAAGATAACCTAGTTACCTTGATTCCAATATTATTATGCAGGTAGTGGTGGTGTATGTATGATAAGTAACAAGTGGAAACAGGAGCAACACCCATCCTTCATCAGTTTCATCTCGAGTTTCCTCAGTGCTAACTCTGTCCGGCTGAATGCTGTCCCTATTGCACCTGTAATCCTCTTTTTTTTGTCGTGTTATAAGTAAAGTATTGGACCCTTTTTCTATGATTTTTGCCAGGCATTTTTTATGACCAATACCATGTTTCTTTGCAGGATTTCATATTCAATTGCGGAGGCATATCAGTGGCATTCATATTTGTAACCTCTTGGGATTGCAACGGCACTTCACAGATGCATAACAGGTGACCGTATGTTGTTCATTGGTGGTTATTTTATTGTTTTCTTGTGGCTGCTTGCTGATTGTAATATTTGCGGATAGGGTACACAAGGTAAAGGAGCAATTTGCAAATCTCTATGTCGTTGTCACGCTCCCAACCAAAGAGCAAAATGACTCCTTTGTGCAGTCCTACTTCAAGTAAGTTTCTCATAGGCTGGGCCACTTATTTCAATCTGACTTTTACCCTTTTGTTTGGATGGAATTATTTGGAGGGAAAGGGACGGGTGTAGTTTCCTTTGTTTGGTTAGCAAAATTAAGTAGGATGGAAACGGAGGTGAGGGAAAATGGACTCCTCTATCTCCATCCTATATGCCCAAATATAATCCTTATATTATAGGAAAGATTGGAGAAGAAAATGATATTGCCATTCCCCCTCCCTTCTCTTCCCTCCCATCCACCCGCTTTCCCTCCCCTCCTGTCTTTGTATTCAAACAAAGGGTTGTGCAGTTCAGCTCTATGCTCTAAGTAGTAAGATATGCACTTGGTTCTTTTTTTTTTCTGTGAAGGAGTGGCTTTGATATTGGGAGGCCAACTTTTGTGCCAGTTCAAGACTTAGAGATGGGATTTGAGAAGATTGTGAAAATTGCTCATGCTCGTGGTGGTAAGAGCTGAGAGATAGAGTTTGATAATGTTATGTCAACTATCAGTTGTTCCCTCCTTCATTTTGTATGTTTACTGATGAAAAAGTTGCAGTATGTAAGCAGCGTGATATCATAACAAGGATGAAAGAAGAGGTCAGTCAAATTATCTATGCATCAATTTACTTCATTACAATAAGATAAATTCACGATAAGTGGGATGCATCTCCTTTTATCTGAAGAGGAAGCAATCTGTGCAAAGGATGGACGTCTTCCTCAAGGTGATCACATCTATTCCTGGCATAGACAACCATGATGCAAACTCGGTAATTCACTGACCATCCCTGCTTTAGCTCCATCCTGCCCATGCAGTAGCTTTAGACAGTTGGTGACTTAGTATAGGTATCAGAAGAGAACTGAAGTTTTCCTTGTCACTCTGCAACATACTTAAGCTTTCTGAATTACTCATTTCCTTTATAAATAATACAAGTATATTGTTCTATACTTCTATGTGATGGCGAGTTGTCTTAAAGACCTCTTGTTATTCACGAGTTTATCTCCTTGATACCTGATTTTCTCTGTACAAAGGGAATCCCAAATCTGTGCAAGAAAAACATTGACAGAGGACTGCAAGTGTTTAGCATAGTCTCTCGCTTTGAAGTTTCTAATAGGAAGAAAAGAAGGCTACTTTGACTTTTTGATCCTTCTAACTTATGTAGAAACCAGACATTGGTAGTAAAGAAATGCCCTTGGATGGAGGAGATTAGTGCTACAGTGGAAGAGGAACTTCAGGCAAAGAAAAATAAACAGACATGGCATACGCTTCTGAACTTAAAACTTGATAACTATAGGATCTTTAATCGAGAGTCTACATAGTATCAGGCGGTTACATTTATCTTATAGCAGGAACTAGGCTTGGCATATAGTTTTGCCACAAAGCAAAAAGCGTATAGTTCTGTTATAGTAGAAAAAAGTTCATCCTCAAATTCTGGGTTGGGCAGATAAAGGATCTTCCCACGTTTTATCTGTAGCATGACTAGCATCGTCTTGCTGAGAGGCTAAGATTGAAGGTTTTGGTTCATCTAGCGAGCCATCACCTTCTTGTATTCCCGATAACAAATAAAAGACCTATTATCATTTATTATCCTTGCTTTAAGCTTATTCATTCGGTGAATTATTTTCAGTTGTAAGACTTGAAACTAGTGATGAACGAACCTCTTAATCTGTAACTGTATATCTTCCTTGTCCAGCTCAATCAAGCTATCGGATCAATTGAAGCAATAGCCAAAGCATCAAAGGAATATATTTTGGAGAACACCGACCTTTCAGCTGACAAGGCAGAGACTATCTGGAGATTTTTTAGGGATCCGAAATTCTACCACAGTCCAAAAATTAAATGAATGAAATGTTCAGAATAGAACTCTGAGATGTGTTCAGTCTCTTCTAGGCAAGCTAGCTTGACTACATTGTTCATAGAAACATAGATGTTCGGTATCTTCACATAGACTTTCAGAGCTAAAGGTTACGACTAAAACATTGCATAGACATTTTTGTTTGAACAGAGTTACTATGTAACGTATTTTGCTGTTGTTTGCTAAAGGTTATGCTTGGCTCTGTCAATGTTTGTTCTTTTGCTCTGGTCCTAATGTCTTATGAGCTTTGGTTTGTTCAATTAATATGGAAGAATCAGCGCACGAGCGAGTTAAAGTTCAGATTTTGTCATATCAGTTTCCTCTATCTGGTCGAGTTGGTGTCAATTGGGTTCATCATGGGTGAAGGGTCAGGAACTCCGAATTGAAACATCATTGAGTTAAGCTATTTATCATAGCTTTATTATGTACTCTACTTTCAAGTTTGGTTCGGTAATTTCGTAGTTAGCCTATCATGAGTTCTATTCCATAATAATTTTGTTTTCAAGGTATAATCAATAAGATTAATGTTAAATTGGTTTTATTTAGAATATTAGTTTAGTCATTATTAGGTAGTTATCTCAATTTCGATTTTATTTTGTTTTGATCTCTTGGGTAGGGGTTTAAATGGAGTTGTACGGAATATCTTTTATCTATTTTACCTTTTGTAATTGGGTTTCAGACAATTTGAGTCGGGTTTCTTAGATTGGGTCACCGTACCCCAAGTCGAACTGGACACTGCATACTTCTCCCCTAGGTAGCACAGACACTTCTCCTAATCAGCCGTCCCGTGTCCGACACCGTGTTCGACACGACACTCATCGGACACACGCCGGACACGCCTAAATGTGTCGGATACCAATAAATGAGGAATGAGATGTCGAAAGACTGAAAAAGATTGATTAGAAGACGGGTTTGAGTGAAAAATGAGAATAAGTTATAGTCAAAGTCAAATTTCAGCTTAGATTATTTAAATTTAATATCAAAACATTTATAAAAATAAAATGATACGTTAATTTTAACTATAAATATATATTTTATTAAATTTAAATAACGTATCCCGTGTCCTAAATTTTATGGGATGCCGTGTCACGTAACCGTGTCGTGTCCGTGTCCGTGTCGTGTCCGTGTCCGTTTTGGTGCTACGTAGCTTCTCCCACAACCCTACTCCTCCCGTCTAACTCAAGTACCCTAAACCCCCATTTATCGCAAAACCCCCCAATTCCTCCCTCGTATCAATCAAAAACTCCATTAATTATGGCAGAAAAACCTCAATTGACCGCCATTAATATCGGCGGCAAAGGCTCTTCTCTCACATCCACCTCCATTTTCTCAATCGCCAACAATCTTTCCCAGGTACGCATCGATTCTTCAATCCTCGACAAACTTTCTTCATCATCTTCATCATCATCGACAATCAAGCATCAAATTATATTTCCAGATTTCCTAACCTTAGAAGAATACAGAGCATCACTTACTGTGCTGTTAAATAAGCTTTTACTTTCAACCTCCTCAATTAACGCTGAAATCCCCAATTTGATTTCGGAAACCCTAAATTTATGTTCGGATAGGACAATTTTTGATTCGGTTGATGTTAGTGAAGGGGAAAAGGGGGTTTTGGATAATTGTTTGTCGATTGCTACATTGGATGGTATATGTGCTTTGTTAGACCATGGGCTGTCGAAATTATCTCCGGTTGCTGAAATGGTGGCGGCATTGTCGTGTGAGGCGGAAAATGCGAAGGTTTCGGCGTTTAATCTGGTGGATTCCGGGGATGGGAAGTGCTTGAAGGATGAGGCTGGGGTTGCTAGTGACGTCAAGGTTTTGCTTAATGGGTCAAAATTGACTGGAAAGGTTGAGGTGGAAGCGGTATCGAGTATCCCTGAGCTTTATGGGAGCTTCAGGGAGGTGGTGAGGGGGTTACATTCAAGGGTAAGGGTTGGTTTGAATTCCGGGATTAAGGGTGGGGTGAACGGGTCGGAAAAGGCATGGGGGACAGTACTGACGTCTTTGGCGGTTGCACTAAGGAATTTGGGTGAGGGGAGTTTAAGCCGGGTAGAGATTAATGTTGGTTCCGTTGGTAGTGAGGATCTCAGGCAGAGTTTGAAGCGTTTAATTGACGAGAAATGTCCTAGTCGTAAGAGTTTGAGAGAAGCTTTTAAGATTGTTTCGGATGCGGCTTTTGAGGAGATGTATGTTCAGTTGGCGCAGACAGTTAATACATTGTTTTGCTTGGTGAAGAGTGTGGTTTCATGGGAGTTGGTGACATCTGTTGTTGCTTTGGAGGGTAGTGATTTGCTCGAGAGAAAGCAGGGTGGTGTGCCTAACAAAGGGGATGCGAAAGTGGATAAAAAGAGTGAGAAAAGGAAGAAAATTTTGGGGAAGGGGACAGCAGTTGTTCTGCAGTTTATTAAAGATAGACTACCAGGTAGTTTCCTTAATAGCGCTGATGAGTTTACTTCCTTGCAAAAGTTAGCTGAGGAGATTCACTCCATGTTGGAGCCCAAAGTCCCTGGATTTGATGATTTCTTAGAGAAGATTAAAGAAGTTGTGGAAAGCAATGAGAGCAGAAGACTTCCGAAGCTTGCAAAGGTTCGATGATTTTATCTAGTCTTTTTATATTGTTTTGTGTACTTGTGTCATTATGGATGCCATGTGATTTTTTTTCTAGAATTATTACCTCTCTGGCTTATCAGATGGGAGAATTAAATGCTTAAAGCAGACATATATATTCCTACGATTGTTCATATGCAGGGACGTACCCATGATTTACGTTTTGGGGTGGTGAAGTTTTTTTAACATATTTGTCAGATAAGAGGTTCAATGCCGGTACAATAGAGGCAGGTCATGAGCGGTTCGTATTTTCGGCCTAGCATATCTAATATCTCAATGAGTGCTCTATGCTCTTACGCATCTCTCTCTGTTCATTTGAGACCATTTTTGTGTAACTGGTGGTATTTCTCCTAGAGCCAACAAATCTGAACAATTGAACCTACCCGCTTGTTAATGTAGCTGCATTTTCTCCTCTTTGTCTCACTTTTAATCTAGCTTTTCCTGGTGTGCTGAAACTTGTGTTTTTTTGGATGGAAGGTTTTGGTGGAAAAGTGAAGGTGATAAAATCTCTTGTTCGTTTAGCTAGTGTGGTGGGAGGGAAATAGCGGCATCCAACTTAGGATTTGAATGGAAAATCACATTTCTCCATTCCCCCACTCTCCCTTCGTTTTTATTTTCTTTCCCTTTTTTTTTTTTTGTTTTTTGTATTTGAACACATGATTAGCATGTTTTGTATCAACCATGTGGTCTTTTGAGTTTGGATAACAAAATAAGTTTAAGTGCTTTCACTCGTCTGCCGCTAGCATGCTGTTCAAAGAGCGCCATTTGACTGGCTCTTAATCTGCTTATGATTGTAGCCTGGAGTAGGGCTGGACTCGTCAAGTTTGCTTAATAAATACTCCCTCCCATTCTCTGGATTCGTACCACTTTCCTCCCTTTTCGGCTCATTTACTATATTCATACCATTTCCTTAAATGGGAAAAAAACTTGCAATTGACCCATTTCCCTTGTTATATTAACTATCCCATACCTCTTCTTCCTCCCAGCTCCAAAATTCAGGCACCAGTCACCCCATCACTATTTCCCCTCCCCCCCAAGCTCAAGCTGACCACCTTAACCACCACCATGTCGACCCAAAACCTTTGGGTGGCTGGGGACGTTTCCGGATTGGTTGAGGTGGTTTTGATGATGGGTAAAGGTTTCCGGTGTGGGTGGGTTGAGGAAGTTGGCGGTAGAGGGTCAAATGCACCGGTGGTGGAGAGGGCCAGTGGTTGGGAAGGTGGTGGTCAATGGTGGGGAGGAGAGAAGGTGAATAAGGTATGGGTAAAAGTGTCAAATTATACATATTATTATTAACTTTCCTTAGAATTAGGCCAAAGTCAATATGATATGAATTGAGTGAATGGGAGGGAGTAATAAATACCCATTATTCCAAAAAAATATGCTGAACTATAATGTTTGCCATTCCTGTACAAGAGTGTATGTGGTCTTATTTCCTGTCAATGTGTATACAACAAATATTCTTTTTTAAGAGCCCAGTGGCACTTTGACTAGTTTTTGAAGCATTTTGTAAATAGTTGTGACACTTATATGTATACGCAGATCTGGCTTCTGACCACAAAATGAGGGTTACATTAGCATTAGTTATATCACCGGTAATTATTGAGAGAAGCTTTAAATCAGTAACTAATGATGTCTCCTTTTGCGGAGTACATGTCATAGAGCTAATGTTATCGACTTCCATGTAGCTCTCAAACAGAGATTTATTTTTAAGAAGTTTTTTTTATCTTTATATTTAAGGTGGTGCTCATTCATGGACACGGGTTTTACTCTTTCATGGACGTAAATGACTTTTTACCTCATTAATTTTTGCATCTCATTCACTCGGTCAACCATTCCTTTTAACCCAAGTCAATTTACGAAAAAATGGAAACACCAATTAGGGGCCTGCCACCGCCGGCCATGACTCCCTCCACCACCGTCGGATGTGACCACCAGCCGCCACCCACATCAGCAACCCTTCACCATCGCACCCAATAACACAGTCCTGCCATCCCTAGAAACCACCTACCACACCTCATCAATGTCGCTCACCAGCCACCCCCATTACTGTTGTCACGTCGGCCGCCGTACCACCCGCCTAAATCAAGTGATGTTGTATAACAAGTTGTTGTTGTTGTTGTTCACGCGCAAGCAGTAGACGGGTAATTGGCTCGTAACAATGCTAGTTGGTACGCAAGCGGCTAAAAGTGGATGTCAGCGTAACTCGAGCGTTTTTCTCGCACTCTTATTTCTTCAGTCTATGTCTCTCACTCATGCTCCCCCTTTCTTATTTTCAGGCAAACTCGAATCTTATTTCCAGTTGATGTAATGTACTTCTCCATCTATTTTGTTGTACCATCATTGGCTCCATACAAGCTTTTCTTAGGATCAAATATCATGTACTTGCAGCATTGTAAGGATGGTAATTAAGGGCGAGATTGAACTGAAATCGGTTCGATTTGAAAGAAAAAATTCTAACTTTTAAATGCTAATACCATAATCTGCTATTTAAACATCTGTATCTAAATTCTAAATCCGTATTGCAAATCCTGAACGAAATTCATTGATCATCTGATACTCAAACCCGGTCATTTTTTAAAATTAAGGCTTTAGTAAACTTGAAATTTTAATTCTTGTTATGTAAGATGAATTTTAATTTTATGTAGACACCATTCAAATTGGGATTGGATTAGGAGTTGATTAGGGTTTAGAGAGAGAAGAGAGGATTTGTTATTGAGAAGGGTAATATTAGGAAAAGTTATGATGAAAAGTACATGAAAGATTAAAACTCGTCCACAAATGAGCAATTACGTATTTATTGATGTATTAATAATCTGAATTTGTTTGAAGTTCTGTATGTTAGTCTATACGATGGTATTTGTTATTAAGTATTTCCATTGATTATACTTTTTTGTGTTTATATGTGCCCTTTCAATTGCCAACTAATACTTAACTAGAATCTGTCAATTCTTTTAAATACCAGGGCACACGTGATTTTGCCAAAGAGCAGATGGCTGTGCGGGAAAAGGCTTTTTCTATAATTACCGAAGTTTTCAAGAGACATGGAGCAATGGCTTTAGATACTCCTGTTTTTGAATTACGGGAAACTTTGATGGGAAAATATGGAGAGGATTCAAAGTTAATATATGATTTGGCTGATCAGGTACTGTTACTTTTCTCTTGCTCTCTATCTATACCATTTTTCTTGACTGTTTAGTGTTTACTAGTTTTGTTATATTGAATTTTGATTGTTAATCAATGCTGTAGACACCACCTGTTGTTTAGTCTATCGATCTTTTGAGTTTTTGAAGTATATCATTATCCTAGTTGGTATATTTCCGATTCATTATTTATTGAATATGACAAAATGTTAACCATTTCTGCTGTATAGCTTTTCTTCCAAGTCGTTGGGATGGGCCTCGTCAGTTTATGTTTTCTTTGTATTGTGCCTCAAATAACTTTTTTTCTCCCGTGGGTAGGGATGATTGTGTTGCAAATCTGATGTTCCTGGCCCGGTCGCCCCAAAAAAAACATGCATAATAGCCTTTAAAATCGGCATTTTTCGGCTTTCCGAAACTTGTGAATTTTTTGGCCAAAATCTTGTAGGGCGGGTATGCCTATGGCTTTTTTCATCTTCTTCCGACACTACTCGAAAATTACTTTAGGCCTCTAAATATCTCTACTTCAAGGGATGGTTACCGAATACGTCCATACCAATTCGCGATTCGCTCTTATAGAATGTGTGTTATATGTATTTTCAGTAAGCAACATGATAAAATTCACTTTTAACAATTCGCGAATCTTAGGGCACCGAGCAAATTCGGTAGCCATGCTTCAAGCCATATGCCCCTTATGTTATCCCAAGCCTTTTTATATTGTATGTAGTGATTGCGGTGCGAATGTTGGGACCTTTTATTCCGGAGTTGGCCTAAAAACCGTGGATAAAATAACCTTTAGAATCGACATTTTTTTAGCATTTTTCTGTAACCGCCTTGTCAGTAGGGACATTATGCCTTAAAATGATTATCGAACCCTCTGAAATGACTTACGATGAAATATAGAGCTTCTTTCTTCCACTTTCGGCACCGCTGGAAAACTACGCTTAAGAGTAGCTGTCTGTTTCAAACCCCCTATATGCCTCTTCTGCTACCCTGGTATAATTTTATATGGTATGGATTGATTGCGGTACAAATTTTGAGACCTTCTATTCCGCCCCCAGCTTACCTAAACCCTAAACCCCGCATTGTTTTGTGATCTTCCGAAGCAGGTGAGGCTTTTTTTTTTTTTTTTTTTTGTGAAACCATATCACTAGGGTGAGTATGCCTTAAGAAGACGATCGAGTGTTTTTGTGTGAAACGGCTTATAGGTGAATACAGTGTCTCCAGCACAGCTTGAAAAATTTATTAAGGCCTCTAAATGTCTCTATTTCAAACAATATGTGTATTCGAGTAGATCTAACACGGTGATACTTTGCTGAAACCTTGTCAATACTGCATTAAAATGACTCTTCGGTGTTTTGAACTCTCTAAAACGACCTAGAATGGTGTATATATCATATTTCGCTTATTTCACCTGAAAAGTATTCTTATCTAAATGTCTCTAAATCAAACCATGTGCCCCCTCTTTTACCTTGGGACATTTCGAGACCTTTTTTTCAAACCCAAAACCCGTGGATAATAAATAACCTTTAAAATCAGCATTTTTGGCAAACTTTTGAAAGCAGTGAGATTTTTTTGCCGAAACCTTGTTAGTAGGACTAGTATGCCATAAAATGACTATGGGGTGTTTTAAACTCTCTAAAAAGACTTAAAAATGGTGTACAGATCATGTTTCGTTTATTTCCGAGATGACCAGAAAAGTACTCGTAAGGCCTTTAATGTCTCTAATTCAAACTATATGCCGCCCCCTTTGTTACTGCCGGACATTTTTATATGGTTTGTAGTTTTTGGACTGTGAATTTCGGTTCCTTGTTAGTAGGCTAGTATGTCTTAAAATGACTATTAGGTGTTTTGAAGTGTCTAAAACGTTTTAGAATGGTGTAAATATCATGTTTTGTTTATTTTTGACACGACCAGAGAAGTACTCTTAAGGCCTCTAAATGTCTTTATTTAAACCATATGCCCCTTATGTTACTCCCAGACACCTTAATATGATTTGTAGTAGTGTTTTTGGTCAGGTCCCATCTCTAAGTTCAACTTAGAATGGTGTATATATCATATTTCATTTATTTCCTCAAAGGTATTCTTAAGGCCTCTAAATGTATATATTTCAAATCATATGCAGCCTGTGTTACTCTGATACATTTTTATATGGTTTGTAGTGTTTACGGTGTGGAGTTCGGGACTTTTTATTTCAGGGCCGAGTCAGCCCAAAAACCGTGGATAATAGCCTTTAAAATTGGCGATTACGGCGATTTTTTGAAAGCGGTGAGATGTTTTGCCAAAACCTTGTCAATAGCTCTAGTATGCCTTAAAATGGCTATTGGGTGTTTTGAACTCTCTAAAATGACTTTAAAATGGGGTATATCTTTATATATTTCGTTTATTTCCGACATGACTGGAATGTACTCTTTAAGCCTGTAAATGTCTTTATTTCAAATAATATGCCCCCTCTGTTACTTCTGGACATTTTTATATAGTACGTAGTGTTTGCGGTGTGAATTTCTAGACCGTTTATTTCAGAGCCTAGTCGACCCAAAAACTGTGGATAATAGCCTTTAAAATCGGCATTTTAGGCAATCTTCTAAAAGCCATGAGATTCCTTGCCGAAACCTTGTCAATTGGCGAGAATGTCTTAAAATGACCATCGAGTGTTTTCAATTGTCTAAATGGCGGTGAAGGTTATGCAACAGCATCTCAAACATTAAAGCCTAGTAGTAGTATTATGATTTTGAGCGACATACATGAATTGTTTTTCGATATCCCATCTTTAAGTGCTCTTATTTGCCCCTTTGGTTATAATCTCTGTTATGCCTCTTCCTTTACCAAGTTGTTTAATGTTTTGTTACTATTACATCACCCCCAGTAAATGGGACCGAGGATCAGTAGGACACAAAATATAATTTGAGTATTATTGGGCATCTTACAGGTTTTTTGTTGTTTTAAGAAAAGGAAAATGAGCTCTAAGCACTCATAAATGAATGTGGCCTACCCTGTACATCTTGCCTTCTGTCTTGTTATTCTGGACCTTCATGCTGTTTATTATGTTTTCTCTGGGATGATGAACAATTTTGCAGGGTGGAGAGCTCTGCTCTTTGCGGTATGACTTGACTGTTCCATTTGCTCGATATGTGGCAATGAATAGTCTTACGTCATTCAAAAGATACCAAATTGCTAAAGTATATAGGAGGGACAACCCGTCAAAGGGAAGATATCGGGAATTTTATCAATGTGATTTTGACATTGCTGGCCAATATGAGAAGATGGGGCCTGACTTYGAGGTGATCAAGATTTTGACGGAACTTCTTGATGAATTGAATATTGGTAACTATGAGGTATGTCTTTTGAACATGTGTATTTTACTATTTTAATGAAATGTGTGATTGCTAAATTGTCTTATTCCTTGAAAATGTGGCTTCAGGTAAAACTGAATCATCGCAAGTTACTGGATGGTATGTTAGATATTTGTGGTGTTCCTCCTGAAAAGTTTAGAACTATCTGCTCCAGTATTGATAAGCTAGACAAGCAATCCTTTGACCAAGTAAAAAAGGAGATGGTGAGATTTCTTTTCATGCCCTTTTTAATTTCTCTTTTTGCCCTTTGACTGATAAATTATTCCAACTTCTCCTGTTAATGTTATTCTTAGTGTGTTATCTTGTATCATGTTCCTTTTTTTTTCGTTTCCACTAGAGCCAAAACTTGCTAATGTTACTAGTATTATATGGCTTGGCTTTGAAGTATCTTGGAATCATGCAAAATGACACTTAACAATATGCACTTCTTATATTGTGATATAGAATTTACTGAAATTCTAGATCCACATGTAAAATTTTTTACACACGTTATTCATTTAGTATTTAGTTGGGCGTCTGTAGGAAGACTTTATTTGATTGGTTGGGCGTTTAATATACAGGTGGAAGAAAAGGGTTTAACTGCTGAAATAGCTGACAGGATTGGCAGTTTTGTTAAAGACAGAGGATCTCCTCTTGAACTATTAGCAAAGCTCAAACAAGAAGGCAGTGAATTCTTAAAACATGAAGGATCTGCACTCGCACTTAGTGAGTTGGAGACACTATTCAATGCTCTTGCAAAGGCAAAGGGCATAGACAACATAGTTTTTGACTTGAGTCTAGCAAGAGGTCTTGATTATTATACTGGGGTGATTTATGAAGCTGTCTTTAAAGGAACCACACAGGTGACAGTGAACCTTTTTTTTTTGCATCTAAGTTACCGTTTTTCTTATTACTCCTTATGTTTTGTTCATGGTTATCTAACACCATATTACCTTTCATCCATTAAAGTTTTTGTCGACATCAAGTGATGATATATATATATACTTTTTTCTGCTCCTAAAGCTCATGAATATAGGCACACCTCAGTCTGTTCCTTTTGAGCCAGTATGTCAATCTGTTAATAAGGCTCCTTAGAGGGTTTTTCTTTAATTGGAATGCACACGATTGGGAGGAGCCTCATCTTGAGCTACGAAATTCCCCAGGGGATGTACCCACGTATATTCAAACCGACCAGCTTACTACTTTACCGAAATAAGAATCAAAAGAAGAATCTACTAAGGCCATTTATGATCATTGTTGCTTTTGTGCGACTGCAATGTGCTGTTGTTCAATTTATCCTTTGCTCCCCATTCCTCAATTAGGAGAAAGGGAAAGGGTTTATGAAACTTCTGTCTTACAGAAAATTAAAAAGCAACAACACCACGCACTTTCTCAATTCTTATTCATGTATATATTCCACTCTCTTAGTACACACTAAATAAATGACCAACTCAAATCTGTTGCAGGTTGGTTCAATTGCTGCAGGAGGGCGCTATGACAATCTCATTGGGATGTTTGGATCTAAACAAGTTCCTGCGGTTGGTGTCAGTCTGGGAATTGAGCGAGTATTCGCTATAATGGAGCAAAATCAAAAAGACCAAAATCAGGTGAATATGAAGAATGATAGTTGGTTCCTGTTTAGTTGACACATCATGTGCTATATTCAGGTTGTAGGTGAAAAAGTGAATGCTAGTTTGCTTGTGCCACCCATGATATGGGTGTGGCTATGTCACAGAAATATTTATTCTGTGCAGTTCTTTGCTTTCATCTTTCCATATTTTATGCAGTTATGTGATTGTTCAATTGTTCATCATGTCTATCAGTTGCTCTATTAATATAGGTCAATAGGTCATTGACAGTAGAAGTTTGATCTTAAAGACCGACTCCCATTTTTTTAAGTGGGGACTGTCTTTTACTTGTTCGAAAAAGTACTCATCTGCTTCCCCCTTCTTTGGGTTATAGGATATTGAGGTTCCTCCAAATCTATTGACATTTAAAGTTCCGAACTTCTTGAAATATGTTAATTGTAATCCTCCCTACTCTTATTTGAAACAATTTTCTGAGAATCTGAGACAATGGAGTTCAGTGATGTAAACTCCTCCTAAATTAAATTCAGTTTAGGCTTTTTTGTGGAAGGATATTTAGCCCAGATTTCTTGGTTGTCTTTTTTGAGTCAGTTCCGTGGTAATATGTAATTTAAAATATTTCGATCATCCAATTGACAACTGACAAGGATACCAATGTAACATGTGTGGCAGGTCATTCGAGCTAATGAAACCGAGGTATTGGTTGGTGTAATGGGGGACGATTTAACCCTGGCAGCAGAACTGGTAAGTGAGCTATGGAGCGCCAAAATAAAAGCAGAATACACAATTGTTAAAAAGGTTGTGAAGATATTTGAGCGTGCCGAAGCATCAGGAATTCCCTTAGCAGTGATGGTCGGTGACCGGGAACTGAATGCCGGGATTGTCAAAGTAAGAGACGTAAAAACCAAGTTAGAGGTCTCCATCCCTAGAGATACAATGGTCCAAGAGCTTCAGAACCGCTTAAGGAACTCATCCTGAAACATTTCTTAGAAACTATTTGCAGAAGCTGATTTTGAAGGCCGAAACACAGACCCCTATTCAGACTGACTCCTCCAACCAGGATCACATTAACTAGACATTGTCATATTTGATATATTGTTCATTTCTAGTTATTTTCATTGTTTCTCCCTAAGTTGTATTCTCAGAGGCCTAAATGGGTTAAAAAGGGATGGAACATTACTTAACATCTGTCAAAACTGTTCATTTTTGGATAAATTTTTTGTTATACAACAATGACCAATTGCAGTTCTTTTTTACATGGATAAATGCAATTTCTTGTTATTCATGGTTGATTCTTTGAAACATGTGAAATATGTACTTGAGGGCAGTTGCTTGTTTCTGTATACAGGCGCAGATCTCAATATCTTTGGGAGTGATTAGTATATTTTTTCCCTGTTGATTTCAAATCTCTCCTCAATAGTCTTGTATGAGATGAAATTGTCGTAAACTCGGGTGGAATTCATGTGATTACATAATCAGCATGTGACTGAGCTACATGGGGAAGATCGACATTGTGATCTCGATGAATGAGGCCTTTTGATCGGATTCACTCAACTCCTATAATCATATAAACAAAGCAAGATCTTTTTTTTTTTTTTTTTTTTTTTTTTTTGGCGTTTGTGGTTCATATTGTATTGGATTCCATGATTTGCGTCATCCCATTTGTATCAGTTTGAAAAAAGTTTGTCTTGTTTGTATCAACAGTTACGCTGTATGTAAATCGACTTTTGAGATCAAAATTTAAAATGCAGAGACTATCACAATAATCTGGAATACAAATTAATGTACATGTAAGAACTTGAAAGATAAATAGCAGATATTACTAAATTATAATGAAAGGACGAGTACAGTAATACTACAGCTCAAAAATAGGAAACTCCAGGAAGACCTCACCCACCAAAATTTCCCGGAGTTCTGTGACCTATTAACACTATTTACTATAACATCTCGGAATAGCATTACAATGCCCAAAAACCCGAAAAATACGCTTATCAGAAACACCACAACTCCTTTACTCTCCATGTATATCTGATTTTCCCGCACCTTTCTCACATCCGATCTGCAAAACAGTTGTAATTATAATGGCAGTCAGTTACGACATAAGAACCACCAATATAATCAGCTTGCATGAATCAGGGAAATTGGAAACCCGAACAGTAAGTCCAGAAGGTAACAGCTTGAAGTGAAGGGGGAAAAGGAAAAGAAATCAGGGCTGAGGATCTGAAATATGACCCTATTGCGTTCCTTATCTCGCAGTTGTCAGGAAATAAACCCAGCGATAAACTTATATGCCTTCGCCGATGCTTACATGTAGCCACCTTATACTTAATGGCATAGAGTTGCAGAGAAAAAGTGATATGATTATGCAATAGATTATAAGTTGCAATCTGTTGCAATCAACCGAAAGGAGAAAGAAAAGCCCGTGTGGCCAGGAAACTGTAGTGTTGCCTGACTTGCCTCACTCCACTCGAGTACTTTGAATTTTGAAACACTATATATGTTGACAGGGGAAAAATAAGCAGAAAATGGAACTAAAAACACAGAAGCTGAGGAAGCAAACACCAATGACCAACCTGAGAATGGCATTATCCTTTATTAAGTCATTTATCTGCTCAGCAACGAGCAATTTCCAGGCCATGAGGTCATCAACATCCTTCGCCTAGAATAACAAAATATGTCATTAACAAAAAGGGTCAGAAATATGGACGGACTACTTTGCAAACGCGCGAATGGCAGTCAAGACATATAAATGGAGAAACTTACAATGAGATCCTTGCTATCCACGACATTCTTCATATCCAATTTTATCTTTTCCAATACCACATCTTTCTCTTCCAACTCTTTGTCAAATTCCTTGAAGATGCTACCGTATTTGGCATTAACGTCCTCCAAATACCTTTCCAAAACAGATAAGCTCAAGTCTAGTGCTCTAACTTTTTGCATTAGTATCTTAAGAACAGTATCACCAGGCATTCTGCTAACTGGCTGGGGACGTGTCTCTTCTACTGGATCAAGAGCAGTATCGGTCACGGATTCCGTCTTCGATTTTGGGCTCGCTTCCATATTGTTCCCATTGGACGCGTTCTTATCAGGACTGTTCTGCTCAGAAGATTCAGGAACATGGGGTGTTGGTTCCTTTTCAGTAGCTGCATGATGATTATCGGGATCAGAAATAAGATCCTCCAACATTCTCTCAACAGCATCCACGCCATATACTTCAATACTACTTAGCGTACAATAGAATTCGGACCCGTGATGGCTCAGTATCTTCAATTTTAAATATCTCACCCATTTGGGTTCTGAGAGAGTAAATGTTTGAGCATGCTTCACATTTCCAGCTGAAAAGTTACCCAATTCAACCCATTTCTGTGTAGGATAAGCTAGACTACCCAGAAGCTCAAATTCTTTCAAATTGGAAGAATAATGCTCAAAGTTTGCAACCTCGATTGTATCTACTAGAGTCTCCTCGGAAAGTTCAATGACAACAAATTTCTCCTCAGCTGAACATGGGTTCCTGAGGTACTTGTCCTTATCCTTGTTCAAAATATTAGAAGCACCTTTGGCTTCCTTGTTAGAATCCAACACTTTAGCTCCTTTTGCAGAAGAAGCATAGTTGTACTTACCACCCCCAGGTTCCATACGATGAATGACACCCCCCGTGCCACCAGATACATAAGCGCTTTTAGAATTGAGGGCCTTACTTTTGAATTCATCTAGACCAAGAGGCACAGTACGAGTTTGCCTGTCAGCCTTTCCATTATCTTTTGATTCTTTTCTGTGTTCCACAACTGAATTGGTACTTTCTACAGCAGAACGTTCCTCAGAACCTGAGCCACCAATGACTGTCTTGTCTTTCATGGTGTTTTCAGACTGTACCTCGCCAGTGACTTCATCTACATCAGCACAAGTTTCTGAAAAGTGCTGATTGTCTAATGAAGGAAAAGAATTTGTTTCTAAGGAATCAAGCAATGGGTTTTTCTCTGGCCTCCCTTCGTCCCAGCTTGAGGTGTTGTGCGCGGTTATAGGCCTTGATTCTTCTGCAGTAAAAGTAGCTCTTCAGCAAGTAAATAATTGAAAGATGATGAGGAAGAAAAACTTCAATAAAAGGTCAAGATACATGTGCATTCTATCATAATCTTGATTAGCGCAGGAACAACCAAATCTAAGTGTCTTTAACTTTAACATTCACCTCCAAATTGATCAGCCAACCTGAGTAGATCTACAGTCCCCTATCGGGCTTTCACACAAACACAGGAAAGCAATCACTACAGGCCACCAGCTAAGAAGTGAGCTACTGAGATAGCAGGTCCATCATTAACTTCTGTTACAAAAACAACTCCAATACCAAGAGGCTGGTTTAACGCCTTTAAGATGACCCGTAATGAAAACTGGATCAACCATTGCATCGAATGATAAGTATTTCACAATGAAAAGGAACAAAACTAGCTTAGTGAGTCATTTTGCTTTATTGAATCAAGACTGCAGAAGTGCAGAAACACAACTCCACTAAATAGATATATAAAATATATAGAAGAGGTTGAAATATACACAGCCTCAGGCTCAGGTTCAACCACTAACAGAATTGAAGATGCGAAACTAAATATTAACAAGAAACAGCACAAATACTACCAAAAAACAGCTTACCTGTATCTGTATCGATATCACCATGGCTGATCCACAAGTTCAAAAGAAAGACGAGGCCCCAAAGAACGATAACTAGTGACAGCGAAAACTTAAACAAATGATCCCTACCAATAACCTTCCCGAAGGCTCTTCGTTGCAGAAGAGCTCTACGTGATTTCTGCATCGTTCATCAATCCTTTACACCACCAGTCTTCACCCTGCACCAATTCGGAAAAAACAAACACAAAAACATCATCAGTCATTCAGTAATTGACAAACCATCCAAAACAGAAACGCGAAATCAAGCAAAGCTAACAACTTTTACACCATAATCTCTCACCCTACAACATTTTGAAACAAACACATGAATATCATTATTGAACTACTGAAACCCCATTGAAATATTAAACAAAAATTTGAACTTAAAGCAAAGCCAATGATGAGTAAAGCAAGCCCATTTCACTTGGCTTGCAACTAAAGAATGACAGCTCAGTAACACTAGCTTTCATTAGAATCCGCTATTCTTGCTTGTGACGTCTCACAACCCCCTTTCCTTTTTAACACTATTTAAGACGGTTGTGAGACGTCTCAAGTAAGAATTTGTGCATTAGACTAAACAAACATTCAAAGTTAAGTAGTTTCTTAATACATACCACCAGAATTGCATCAATAAATTAATTAATCAATTAAAGCACCCATCTTTCTTCTCCCCTTTAAATAAAATTATGCAATTTGCATTCAAATTACGCAGATAAAAAGAAACAAATAGTTAAATTACCCAGAAACAGAAAGAAATCAGCAGGATCCTAATTTGATCACATTCGCAAAAACCCATATCAATTATTTCAAAATTGGAAGAAAATTACACATAACTCTATTGATCAAACCTTGATTATCAAACTTACAGCAAGACATACAAAATCCCAGATTAATTAAATAAAACCCATCAAAAAAGGATGAATCTTTGATGATTTCAAACAACAACAAAAAAAAGGACAAAGATCAAGAAGCTTACAGTCATAGAAAATCAGAGGGATAAAATTTCCAATTATAATTGATAAACAAGAATTGATAAGAAAGCTTGAAGATGAAGTAACCCAGATCATAATTTTGTTCTCTCAATACTCAACACACAATTTTATTGCACTCATGAACTATAATTAAGCTTTTCTAACACAATAAACAGGGTTTTTTGTGTAATAAATTTATCAAAGAAATGTAATTTATTTACAATGCAATAAATTGAGAAATTTAAATCGAATTATAAGTTTGTAACTGATAAAAAAGAAGGCAAATAATTGTTGATTAATTCAAAATCAAGTGTTTTTGGAGTTGAAAATTGGAAGGAAGGCTCTCCAGTTGCCTATTTCCAAATGTCAATGCTAATTTGCACTTGTTTATATGTATTCCATATTTGGAGGGTATTTCTGGAATTTTAGATGACTTGTTCCTTTTTTTCTTCTTTTTTAAATTCCTCATTTATGGAGTTGGAGTTTACCTAAAATTATAATTTGAAAATTCAAGTCTTTGTCAAGATGGAATTTAAACCAATTGCAACTTTGCAAGTAGATTTCTCAGATGGGACATCCGGGTCAGGTCATTTCGAGTCTGATTAAGGTTGGGTCGGCTCCGTTCGACCCGGATCAGTTTGCAATGATATTATTCGGGTCAGTTTCAAATTTTAGATCAGTTTTGTTAGGGTTAATTACAAGTCCATCTTGTGTGCGGCAATTGTATATGATAATTTATCGCTTACAATTTTGTCATTTTATATTAAGATGGACGATTTTCTTTATGTAAAACAAGTTTGGGTTACAAATAATATCATTGCAAACAAGCTTAAAAAATTCCTTAAATAAAAAACATTATTTATTCGGGTTGATTGGAAATTTAAATGGTCAGTTGGTCTATAATTTTGAAATTGGTGTTTGTTGTTTTAGCATGACGAAATACGGCCCTACTAAGTACTAACTAATCCTAAGAATGCAATTAGTGTATTAGTGACGTTTGTCACTTAGTTTACACAAATTCTCATTTACGACGGAACTATCCGTCTTAAGCTTAAAACGGGTTAAATAATGACCCATTTGAATAAATAGAACAAAAAGCTTGTTATACCTAAGACATTTCCTTTCTGTCTTATCCTTACAAGTGAATACTATTTGACTTGTCTTAAATTAAAACGGATATATATCTGTCTTACCAAAGACTTATTGGTTAATTTATTAAGCATGTCATAAAGTATGCAAAGTACCTAGTAATACAATTAGCAAAAACGTGTAGGGACAGTATTTAAAACAACTCGTAAGCGCGGAATTTAGTGATTAAAATAGTTTATTTTCTAATTTGTCTAACAACATGTATTTTATTATGATAATTAAATAAGATCACTAAAGATAGAAGAGTAAACTCTTCCTTAAATAACATGGATATATTTTAAAAGCAGACTAAAAAGAATTCAGTTGTGATACGTTTTTTTTGTTAATTTTTAAATATTATATTTGTATATTATCTATTTTATTTGGTCTGACTTAAGTATAAATTTAATACGGATTTATACTATGTATATCTGTTTTAAGTAAGAATTTGCGAAGATGGAAAGGATAGATTACTAACAGCTGTGGATTTGACATAGACCTTAAAACGGGGTTTGTTACGGGTGAAGTGGTTTAATTTGAGTTGGTGTACAATTTACGTATGCATGTTTTTTTGTTTGTTTTTGGTGGCGCGTTAAGTAAAATGAGGTGGAGTCGACTCATTGGCTGAAATTCGTACAAGCCACGTCATCTTTGAAGGCCCCGCTCTTCCACGTCATTGGTTCATCATAAAACTGTTTTCTGTTCATCATTTTGGGCATATGTATCTGACCGACATCAAACTTGACTCAGACTACTCTGTAATGCTTACAAAATACTGTATTAGACAACTGACATATGATATGATAAATTAAATACTTGAACAGGATCTAATTAAACAGTCCGACGACTACTATCCGTCTCCAGCTTTAGACGGATAACGTCCGTCTACAATGAGAATTTGTGACAATTAAAACACTCTTTACAACGAATATATGAATAAAAGAAACGGTTTTTCTAACATGCTAATAAACTAGTCGGAGAATTATTTTCAAGTTTATATTTGACTAATTATGCTAAATATTAGTTTCAACTCTGATTTGTCGTGATGTATTCTCAACAATCTTTTCTTAATTAAATTATTAACACGTTAGAAAATTCGTAAAATAAATAAGAGTCGGTGTGAGTTTTTAAAGTAGTCTATACTCTATACTATGTTGAGGTGTACCTGAAGTTTTGGGACTTGAAAAGATGGGCGACTACAACTGTAATGAGCTGGGATCGCAGCATTGGATCCCCTCATGTTACCCCATTCTCTACTTTGTCTCTTTACTCGTACAAATTTCCACAGGAAATCATCCGTCTCTTAAAATCAGGTTTAAATCAGTACCGTATAATTAGCTTCAAACAACGTTTCATCTCGTTACAGTCGGACCAAATAAAATAGATAATCGACCAATATCCTATTTTAAAAGGTTCGCCTTATAATTTGTCGTCAACAAAACATGTCAGGACGCGTTGACGCTTGACCATTCATTCTTCATACATGAAACAGATCGACTGAATAACAAGAATAACTTAATTAACATTTCGGAGAAAATGTTATGAACAGGTAATGAATCATTTAATGCAGAGTATTCAAATCTCACAGCAAAGCAGATACATACAGGATCAGGCAAGTCACACAAGCAGAGCCTGTCACCCGGAATTTTATGGGAAACCGATACAGAAGCATACTCAAAATTTGTGTAAATGTAAACATACAGCTTAAGGTTTGCAAAGAGAAAGACAGCAGGAAAAACAGAGCGCACATCGGGGAACATAAGGAAATTTCAAACTACTAAACTTATTACTCCGTCATGTTACCCTCTTCTGTAACGTCATCATTCAATTCAAGATCAGCGAGCAGCTCATTCAAAGGCAATTCGTCACCATCAGTCATTGAAGCAGTTTCCGAAAGTTGATATTCCTTGTTACGGTACAAAGATATGTTGAAACGCATTTCTGGGTTTTCTTCTATATCTCTCAAAAACTTTTCATACTCATCCTCCACTTTATCTTGGTCAATTTTACCCCTGGCAGATTCATCAATCTCCATGCCAAGGGACTTGAGCTTCCAAGCACGAGGCTTCCCACGCTTTCTTAGACGCTTCTCTTCATAACTTTTCTTTATCAAGATTGCTTCAGGAAGGACAAGTCCTCTATATTTCTCAAGTTCAGAGCTATTAGGGTTAGCCCCGTAAAGATCATAACCAAGGGCATAATCCCCAGGACATAGGAGATGGCCAAGGTGGGTCCTGATGTTAAAAATCCTATCATTCTTTCCAAAATCCGAGACTCGAGCTACTTGGGCATCAGCTAGACAATATCTTGAACCTGCAACGCTAATCTCAGCTGAGATGTTGTCAATATCTAGGACAACATATTCCACAAGCCTCCTACTAGAAATCAGGCACTCGAAAGGTGACCTATAGTACTGATCAGCATCCAAGAAACAATATCGCAGGGTGTTTGGATCCATTAACATAATACTGCTGCTCACTTTGGTACACACCACGAGAGGACCCAAATTTCCTAAACCAAGGGAGACTTTTGGAGGGAGACAAATTAGGTCCTCACGGCAAATAGGACAAATCTCAACAGAAAAGGTGTGCTTGTAGTTATAAACATTGCTCTTTGAATCCTGAGATACAAGCTCTTTATCGCTCCGACTCTTGATGGGTACAACTTTACCAACAAATTCAACAAATTTCACGCCATGACTTCTATTAGCGAAGAAGAAGTCAATACCCTTATCCAACTGTTGGATCCTCACAGCTTGAGTAGCAGCATCATGCTTGAGTATAAGTTGCTCGAGGTAAAAGAAAGTCCTACGATGAGTAACATGTTGCCGTAGTTGAACTGATGCCACCCACTGATCCGGATTTGCCGCAAGCTTAGAGCAATTTTCACACATTTGATGGTGTACAACATACTCTATCAAATAAGCTTGCTCTAAAACTGCGCCGTGAAGAACTTCCTTTTGAACCCTCAGTTTAACCTTAATCCTCTTAGAGTGAGGCTCAGTCCATACAAACTCAGCATGCACCAATGTTACTTTGGCTTTATCTAAGTTCAGCCTCTTCAAACAGAATGTCAGGAGTTCCCTTGATTCTAGCAGAGCTTTAATCCGAGTCTTTGGAGGCTGTAGGTAGGTCTCACAATCAGGACAAAATAAGATGGTCACATGCTTGAGCAAACCTTCAGTAATGTCTACTTCTGAACGTAAACATCTGACACACATATTAGCGGCATTTGGCTGCATAGAAACACCACATTTACAGCATAGTACACTGCCAATAGTCTGATTTACATGAAACATCCCTGCATCTTCCGCCATTTCTACTCAAGTCCCTGGCAGAAACACAACATTTAGCTAGACAGAATTATCTAAGCAACAAAGGCCATTCAATTTTACTTTATATAAAAAGCATTCAAGCGTGAAGTCTTAACGTTCATCTGACCCTTGAACATAATACGGAGTATATAATAGTCATCCCTGTACGGAATGATATTCTAGATCCTAAACAGAACAAATAGCTAGATACCCATCAACACACAAAAAAGACAACAACTCCACAATGAACTACCAAAAATATGGCCCAAGTATTTACTTATACTCCCTCCATCCCAATCATTTGTTTACCTTTTATATTCCTTGTGAGGGGTATTTTAATGAAAGGTAAAAAAATGATTGGGACAAAGGGGGTAATAATTATAATTATACTATCCAAAAGCTTAACTTTTCAAGCTGAAGATCAATTCGACAAGCTCAACCAATTCAAATTTGGCTACCTAAACTCTCAATCATCTCATTTTCTAGTTCTTTACCTATAATCTTTCATATGGTGATGCGTAACACAAGGAAAGTAAGAACCTCAAGGCTGGGACAACACATGCTTTAGGACCAGCAGCGATAATTGAAGATCAATCAGAAGAATAATAGCAAAAACCTCAAGGCAGAAACAACATAGACAACACATGCTTTACGACGTTAATTGCTGGACATTAATTAACGACCTAACACTACAAACCCAACTTGGAAAATTGGAATTTTGACTATCCCATATCTCAGCAATCAACAACAGTTTCGGATTCTCACAAAATCAAACAAATTATTCAATACATAACCATTAATCATGACAGCAACACAAAAAAATCGATAATTGGATAGATTAGCGCACATTTAAGGACTAATTAACAAAAAAATACAGAAACAACTCATAATCATCGAATAATTAAATAATTGAATGATGAAAAACAAGATAACAACAATTTCGATTGAATCCTAGACTACTAAAATCAGAAACGAAAAATTAAGAATCTATAGAGAAAATACTTACAGTAAAAAAATGAGGGATAGCCGAAAGAGGTTGATAGAGCGAGCAGACAAGGGTTTTATTTGGGGGTTAGGGTTTTTCGATTTCTTATGGCTGTGCTGCTAATTGGGGGTTTTTTTCAATAGGTGTGGGCTTTCAGGGTTGAGGGCTTGAGGCCTTGACCTTGAGGGTTATACGAATTTTTGTTTAAGACCGATATATCTTACTAAAACATACAGTTAATCAAATAAATGGATGTGATAAAAAGTAAAATGGGTAGGAAATGGCGATAAAATGCAATATGTCTTATTTATCTACATGTTAAATACTAGTATGAATCTCGTGCATTCATGCACGGTATATATAGATAATTTACTTTATAATAATGTATTATTTATAGATTTTAAATTGACACATGATTAATTTTTTATATTTTAATATGAGAATAAAAAATGAAATGGAAAASTAAACAAAATAATTGAGTAGAGTCATAAAATATGTATTTTAATGAAATTTTTTTACCACATACTCTAATACTTTCAATTTATAAATTTTTTCAAATAGTTTTAATGAATTTTGTTTTCACGAAATTAATAATATCAACTCATAATTTTTTTTATACTAATTAAGTACTTCCTCCGTTTTCATATGATGTACCCATTTTATTAAAATACTTCACTCATATATTCAACAAATGAGTACATCATATAAAAACGGAGGAAGTATATGTTAAGTTTTTTTATAGGAAACTAATAATATCAATTTATACGTTTTTCATATACAAATTTTTAGATTTATATACCAGTTTTGTTTTAATATAATTAAATGAATATAATTAAGTTCAAAAAATATTATATGAATAAAAGAATAGATGGTAATTAAAAGATAAATCATTTAATAAAAAGATAACTTTATTTCCTTATTTAAGTAGATTCATTTTGGAGAAAAAATGTTTGAGAATTTTTATTCTCTTAGTATATAGGAGGATTTGACCCGATTTAAACGTAAATTGAATATGAGTCATATGACTATCTTAAGGAAGATCAATTGTATTAATTTTTTTTATGGTATTTGAGACACTACTTTGACCGTGTTTGTTTGTATCTATATATAGGTACGTTTTTTTATATCTAAAAATAATAGCAAGCGTTAAGTTTTGCAATTTTATCTCTAAAAAGTAAATAGGGAGAATACAATGAAATAGTGATATTATTTATTTTTGCTTTTCATGTGATTCCTTCGTTCTTGGTTTTTACACATTTTGGTTTTTATATTAAATATTTATTCCATCTTATTTAATTATGTAATGGTCCGCTAAATGAGTTAGTGGCCTATGTAAAAAGGGAAAATAATACAATAAATGAAATTTTTTTTTAGTACCATAGAGGAGTCGTTGAACGAGTCAACAACTTTTAGGCAATGTTGTTAAATGATCAAGTGGATTGTAATATATCGTCAACGTTTTATAACGAATCATCGACATTTTTTGTACTTTTGACCAAAATGCCCTTGTCATTTACTAGTGTCACTCTCTCTTCTCCCCTTTCTCCCTCTTCTGTAATCTCCCTCAAGTTCTCTCACAACCAACTTAGCTAACAAATAAAAAAAAAAAACAAATTCAAGATCGAAATCAATGTCGAACACCCAATTATCAATAAATTAACTGACTAAAACCTTATTACATTAAATCGTTAATTTTTGTTTCGTTAGAAATCGCATGACATAGTCGGACGCCCATAACGTTTTCTCCTTTGACTCCCATATGCATTAACGAAATTAAAAAGTTAAGAAACACATCGAAAAACAACTAAAAAATTTTAAAATAGCAATTTAATTACGCAAAACATAGTTAAAATTAAATTTAAAAGTCTGAATCATGGACAAACATTAATTTCCAAAGTCTGAACCATGGTCAAACTTTGAAATTCAAAGTCCATCCATAGGCCAGACATTGAAATTCACCGTCAATCCATGGAGGGACGTTGAAATTCAAATTCCCTTCATGGATCAGACTTTGAAATTTAACATCCCTCCATACCCCTCCATGTGTGGACGTTAAACTTCAAAATCGGTCGGACTTTGAAGTTTAACGTCCTAGGTAGAGCTGGCAATCCATGCCTCGGGCCGGCGGGCGGCACGGCACGACCTGATTCCAGGCACGGCACGGCCCGATGACTCAAAGCACATGGGCCGCCCCACATGCAAGGCACGAAAAGCCCATGGGTCAGGCACGACCCGAGCACGAAAATGGGCGTGCCTTGAGCGGATCGCGGCAGGGGTTGGAGTCAGTGGGCCTGGCACGACACGGCCCAAGAAGCCTAATATCCGTGCTTGAGCCGGGCCAAATTTGGGGGAAAACACGGCCCATTGCCAACTCTTACTCGCAGGCCAAGGGAAACATTGAAGTTCAACATCCCAGGCCCAGTTAACGCTGTGTTTCAACGTCAACAACAGCAATAACAACACTGACTAATAGCAACAGAGTCAACAATGTATATGTCTGCTTTTCAAGAAATATACATGCCGCCATTCCTTCCACCATATAGCTTCTTCATTTCTTGAATATTCCAAATTAACTAAATACTTGAGTTTTAAATTTAGGTTTGCAACAATGTATATGTCTGCTTTTCAATCCCTTACACTTGTGCGCAATACTCAAACCTCCATTTCACTTCAACGGTTTGTCCTTCAATTCTTCTAATTTTTGTTCAATTTCTTGTTTAATTTAATGATTTATCTCCTATAATTTCTTCTCGTCGCTTAATAAAATGCGTGTTCTTCGATTACATTGTTCGTAATTGTTCGATTTTAGAGGATTATGATTGTTTACATGCGTTTATGACAACTTCTTTTTAGCGGTGGTGACTAGTGGTGTTTGGTGGTGAGCTGGCAGAACCGCGGCGGTAATGGTGGTGGAAATGCAAATGAATGGCGGTGGTGAATTTAGTGCAAGAGGGACAGAGGAGAGATGCAGTGGTGGTTAGTGGCGACAAGGTGGCAGTGGGGCGGTGGTGGTAGGGATGAATATGGTGATAAGGGGTAAGAGGGAAAGAGGAGAGAGAGTAAGAAAGATGTATGCCAAGGGTAAGTTACGTCTTTTTTATGAAAAACGTCGACGACATTTCGTAATGGGGATGATCATTTAGTGACTTTAGTTAAACTAGAAGCTTTCATGATTAATTAACATGGCGACAGGTTTATGTTCTTCTGAATTAACTTGCTTTCATTAATACATTATCTTCTCGAGGGAGACTGATATATCGATCATAACTTTCTGATCAATTCCCTCCACTACAAGATGTGATATAGAACAAGAGATTGTGGAAAAGAAAAACTCGAGAGCGAGATTAGATGATACATTTAAACTAGACCTTGATCATGTATGATAAATTTGACGCATTTGGGGTTGCAGTTTTAGTGGTTATGTTTGAGCAAAGTAGGCAAGCGGTCCAACAATCGCTGCATTTATATATGTAGCAGGTTCTGAGTGACTGTAGTCTGTCCGATCATCACTGTAAGCGTCATTGTTGTTTGGACCTCCGACAATGGCCCCAATTAGAACATTAGGATTTGGATTGGAGCTTGTGTAGTATTGAAAGCCATCGCTGCAACCGATAGTTTGCGGATGGCTGGTCACCGATGGCAAGGAAGATGCCCTGTGATGAATTTTTCTTGGATAGTTTCCGCCATACCCTACCATGTACGACATTTTCATAGGGTTGTCCCCGAGTATGTAGTCTACCTGAAAATCATCATTTAACGCTGCATTAGCTTTGCTGTTTCTAGTGTTAATCATAGAAATGTTAATGAAAAGATAGAGCATAAACCTGTCGTTTGGCAAGACGTCTTAAAGTGGTGGGGGTGACTACCACAGAGCCGCAGGTAAAAGTGTGCTTTGACGACTTCATTAGCTTGGCATAAGTTGTAAGCAAAAAGGTGATCGATGTCACGTACTGGAGATTGCTTCCACTGAGCTTATATATCAGGCCACCTGATCACATTCATGTTAACTCAGTCATTTTCCGAAATATGACCAGTTATTTGATCACTTATATACAACCTTATAAAAAAATGTAAAATGTACCTGGTGTGTATTGAGTTGAGGTAGAAGGTGTATTAGGCAGTATTCGGCACATGAAGTCTTCAGCTGATTTCTGAAAAGGCTCAAAATTCTTGTTATTGTTCACCAATGCGCCCTGAAAAGGAGCAACTGTTAATTTTAGTTCTGATCTAGTCCTGATCCATGCAGGACATGCTGGTTCCCTAGTTCAGGGTTAGGGTCAGACCCTAACTGACTTGACACCCCCGAGCCATTTGACAAGTATAGTTAGATGTGTTTGGTAAGCTACTAACCCTTGAAAGGAGAACGCGTGCACCCGCCAACTTGTTATCCCAACTGAAGATGTCAGTCCCGTCATTAGCGCCCAGAGAATTCAAGAAATCCAGGTAATACTTCTGTTTTGTGGCTCTATACAACCAGGCTGCACCCCATAGCAGGTCATCCTTGTAACCAGAGTATGAACAGTAGAAAGGGCAGACAGCGGATTTAAGAGAATCGCTGTAACCACCTCTATACTGTATAGCAAATTGCATGACTTTCTTTGCAGCTGTCAAAAGTATGCTAGCATACTTCTGGTCAGTGCTTCTAAAAACTAAAGCTCCTGCTGCTAGTGCGGCTGCAGTCTCTGCTGCAACATCAGAGCCTGGGTTGCTGGGGGAGACTGAGTAGACAGTTCGAGGTGTATCCATGTCCTCGGGTCTCTCCCAGCATTTGTGGTCAGCATTAGGGTCACCAACACCTACATAGAGCTTGCCAGGAGTGGCAGTTGCACATTTGTATAGGTAGCTGGTCACCCATCTGATTGCTGCTCGGGTCGTGTTGAGTTGTGGGCCCATGGTACCCCCAAACTCGAGTACTCCCCATGATAACATGGTTGCGGTAAAGGCCATTGGGAAATTGAATTTTACATTATCACCTGCGTCGTAATAGCCCCCAATCAAATTTACCTGCCATTGTTTGAACAAAGAAAATCAAATTCACCTGCCACTGAGCTGGAGAAAAATTTCACATTACAAATTCTTCTAGTTAAGTGCATATTCAGGTTAGTCCACTAATAAATATATTATCAGACCGTTTTATACAAGAATAAATAACATATCCGGTTAAGAGTGTAACATACACCAGCAAGAGACCCGTCACGAAGGCCGGAATTGCCACGCCATCTAATCTGTTGGTCTTTGGCAAGTTTTCCAGATCTTTGGCCTTGGAAAAACAAGATAGATTTAGCCAAGGCATCTTTGTAGTTTTGCGCACCATCAGCTGGTGTACTTGTTCCTAAGCAGTAAACAAAAAACAGCAACGCGAACAGGTTCGAACCTCTATATGAACCCATTCGATCTCGTGGCTATTAATTACTGCTAAACTAAATAAAATATAGGATTAGTGCTAATCTAAGTGTGGTGTAATAATAAGCTTGAATAATCCAAGTATATATATAGTTGCACGGATGCATAACGTATTATTAGAGTATTAGTTAAGGAAGAAAAAAGGTAGATTTTGAAAAAAGAGATGATTATGCGTTAATTAAGGGTTTGCATGCAACTTCCTTTTAGTTAAATTGGTTATGTAACAAGCAATCTTAGTATTTGAATTTGATAATCGTCATACTCTAAATAATTCCTGATTTTGGGTTGTTTGTTGATCCAGCTGCTAACGTAGCTTGTTTCCCGTGCTTACTATTGACTTAATCACAATCACCATTGGATAATATAGAATTCTAGATAGTTTACTATTATTTTAAATTTGAATGAAGACGTCTTAGCCTACTGACCTGGTAGTGACAGATATCATTTACTTGGTAGTTTTTAGTCTCCCGTCCCGATTGTACCCCGTACTAATCTTATCTTTCCTTATAGGTAATAAACCTCCTTATAGGAAAAGCTGTTTTTGATTGCAACTCCTCCCAAGATTTAAAAGTGGTAAATTGGGTAAAACTTAAGAAAGTTGGAAAGTGAAGTAGTTAGTGTAAAGTGTAAACTAGTAATTTGGTTAGCTAACTAGACTAACGGAAATGGGAGGAAGGTATATATATATTTGATATATCCAAACAATCATTCTTAAGGGACGCAAAATATCTAATTAATGATTACAAAAAAATGCGTAGTTAGGTCCAAGGCAGGCAGGTCAACACACACATGCCTGAAGGTTACTACAATAAACTCGAGTATTTAGAGGTGACAAAATATGGTCATTTTATTTGGTTAATGTTGGACTCAATTTATGGAGTACCATGTAATTTTAAGAGATATATTCTTTGTCTCGGTCAGTAGTTAACGTTGTCTGAAATTTCATTCATATTTCAAACAATGATAACTCTTGAGCAAAACGAAGAGAATAGAAGATAGATATTGAAATCTCGTGCGTTATGTAAATTCTTTTTATCGTTTAAATTTATACTGTGTCAAAGTTTTAATTTGAGCCGTTCAGGAGGCCGTACCAAGTCATGCTTATTTTTCTCCCGGTTTCCGGGATCGTTTCAGGAGTTAACTTAAGCGATTTCAGCCCCAAATAACAAGTATTAAAACATTTTTAACGAGTTTCCAATTTCCGCCAAAGACTAGTTTATCCCACACCGGCAACCTCAAATGTCCTCTATTGCTCCTAAAATTTTGTGACGACGCTTTGTGTGACCTAAGAAATCACATATGTGATTTACGGTCATTTTTATTTCGGGACCATAGAATCCCGAAAACGTGTATTATACACTTCAATTTAAGCCGTTCGAGAGGCTGTTCCGAGTCGTGTTTCTTTTTCTTTTGGTTTCAACCACGTGTCCAGAGTCGCTTCATCAGGTACATTATTGAATTTAAGCACAAAATAAATAGTATTAAATCAATTTTTAACGTGTATCCGATTTCCTTCTCTCACTTAGTTATCGTACACCGGCAACCTTAAATGTCATCCGGTATTCCTCGGAAATTGTAAGGCCTTTTTTTTTTACCCGAGAAAACCGCAATTGCGATTTACAGACATTTTTGTGCCGGGACCGTTAAATCCCGAAAACAATTCAATATACGGCGTTCAGGAGGCTGTATCATGTCCTGTCTCTTTTTCTCTCGGTTTCTCTACCATGTTTCCGAGAGCACTTTAGGAATTAACCTAAGCGATTTCAGCCCTAAATAACAAGCATTAAAACATTTTTAACGAGTCTCCGATTTCCGCCCAAGAGTGGTTTATCCCACACCGGCAACCTCAAATGTCCTCTATTGCTCATAAAATTTTGTGAGCCCGCTTTATCTTACATAATAAATCACATGTGTGATTTACGGACATTTTTATTCCGGGACAATAGAATCCCGATAAAACGTGTATTATACACTTCAATTTGAACCGTTTGGAGGTTGTTTTGAGTCGTGTTTCTTTTTCTTCTGATTTTCAACCACGTGTCCAGGGGGTCACTTCAGAAAATACAATATTGAATTTCAACACCAAATAAATAGTAGTAAATCATTTCTAACGAGTATCTGTTTTCCGTCTCTCGCTTAGTTATCGTACACCGGCAACCTTAAATGTCATCTGGTATTCCTCAAAAATTTTAAGGCCGCCTTATTTGACCCGGGAAACCGCCTTTGCGATTTACAGATATTATTGTGCCGCGACCCTTGAATCCCGAAAATTGTGTATTATACACTTAAATATACAGTTTAATTGAGTCGTTCGAGAGGCTTCATCAGGCCGTGTCTCTTTTTCTCCCGGTTTCTCTACCATGATTCCGCGATCTCTTCAGTTGTTACCCTAAGCGATTTATTTCATCCCCAAATAACGAGTATTAAAACATTTTTAACGAGTCTCCGATTTCCGTCCAAGACTGGTTATCCTACACCGGCAATCCCAAATGTCCTCTATTCCTCCTAAAATTTTGTGAGGATGCTTTGTCTGATCCAAGAAATCACATGTGTGATTTACGGACATTTTTATTCCGGGGACAATAGAATCCCGATAAAACATGTATTATACACTTCAATTTGAGCCGTATGGAGACTGTTTTGAGTCGTGTTTCTTTTTCTTCTGATTTTCAACCACGTGTCCAGGGTCGCTTCAGAAAATACAATATTGAATTTCAACACCAAATAAATAGTATTAAATCATTTCTAACGAGTATCTGTTTTCCGTCTCTCGCTTAGTTATCATACACCGGCAACCTTAAATGTCATCCGGTATTCCTCAAAAATTGTAAGGCCGCCTTATTTGACCCGGGAAACCGCCTTTGCGATTTACAGACATTTTTATGCCGCGACCATTGAATCCCGAAAATTGTGTATTATACACTTCAATATATAGTTTAATTGAGTCGTTCGAGAGGCTGTATCAGGCCGTGTCTCTTTCTCTCCCGGTTTCTCTACCATTGTTCCGGGATCTCTTCAGTTGTTATCCTAAGCGATTTCATCCTCAATTAACGAGTATTAAAACATTTCTAACGACTTTCCGATTACCGTCCAAGACTGGTTTATCCCACACCGGCAACCTCAAATGTCCTATATTGCTCCTAAAATTTTGTGAGGACGCTTTGTCTGAACCAAGAAAGCACATGTGTGATTTACTGAAATTTTTATTCCGGGACCATAGAATCACGAAAAAACGTGTATAATACACTTTAATTTGAGCCGTTCGAGAGGCTGTTCCGAGTCGTGTTTCTTTTTCTTCTGATTTTCAACCACGTGTCCATAGTCGCTTCATGAGGTACATTATTGAATTTGAGCACAAAATAAATAGTATTAAATCATTTTTAACGAGTATCCGATTTTCGTCTCTCACTTAGTTATCGTACACTGGCAACCTTAAATATCATCCGGTATTCCTCAAAAATTGTAAGGCCTCTTTATTTGACCCGAGAAACCGCCTTTGCGATTTATAGACATTTTTGTGCCGGGACCCTTGAATTCCAAAAACTGTGTATTAATACACTTTAATAAACTGTTCAATTGAGTCGTTCGAGAGGCTGTATCGGGCCGGGTCTCTTTTTCTCCCAGTTTCTCTACCATGTTTCCGGGATCTCTTCAGGAGTTACCCTAAAGCGATTTCATCCCCAGATAACGAGTATTAAAACATTTCTAACGAGTTTCCGATTTCCGTCCAAAACTGATTTATCACACACCGGCAACCTCAAATGTCCTCTATTGGTCCTAAATTTTTTTGAGGACGCTTTGGCTGACCCAAGAAATGACATGTGCGATTTACGGACATTTTTATTCCGGCTCCATAGGATCCCGAAAAACGTGTATTATACATTTCAATTTGAGCCGTTCGAGAGGCTGTTCTGAGTCGTGTTTCTTTTTCTTCTGATTTTCAACCACGTGTCCAGGATCGCTTCAGGAAGTACAATATTGAATTTCAGCACCATATAAATAGTATTAAATTATTTTTAACGAGTATCCGATTTTCGTCTCTTGCTTAGTTATCGTTCACCGGCAACCTTAAATGTCAAACGGTAGTTTTCAAAAATTGTAAGGATGCTTTATTCGACCTGAGAAACCGCCTTTTTCGATTTATAGACATTTTTGTGCCGCGACCCTTAAGTTCCGAAAACTGTGTATTATACACTTCAATATACTGTTCAATTAAGTCGTTCGGGAGGCTGTATCAGGCCGTGTCTCTTTTTCTCCCGGTTTCTCTACCATGATTCCGGGAACTCTTCAAGAGTTACCCTAAGAGATTTCATCCCCAGATAACGGGTATTAAAACATTTCTAACGTGTTTCCGATTTCCGTCCAAGACTGGTTTATCACACACCGGCACCCTCAACTGGCCTCTATTGCACCAAAAAATTTGTGAGGACTCTTTGTCTGACCCAATAAATCACATGTGCGATTTACATACACTTTTATTCCAGGACCATAGAATCCCGAAAAACGTGTATTATACACTTCAATTTCAGCCGTTCGATAGGGTGTTCTGAGTCGTCTTTTTTTTCTTCTGTTTTTTAACCACGTGTCCAGGGTAGCTTCAGGAAGTACAATATTGAATTTTAACACCAAATAAATAGTATTAAATCATTTTTAACTAGTATCTGATTTTCATCTCTCGCTTAGTTTTCGTTCACTGGCAATCTTAAATGTCATCCGATAGTTCTCAAAAATTGTAAAGCCGCTTTTTTTGACCCGAGAAACCGCCTTTGCAATTTATAGACATTTTTGTGCCGGGACCCTTGAATTCCGAAAACTGTGTATACACTTCAATATATTGTTCAATTGAGTCGTTCGAGAGGCTGTATCAGTTCGTGTCTCTTTTTCTCCCGGTTTCTCTACCATGTTTCCGGGATATCTTTAGGAGTTACCCTAAGCGATTTCATTCCTAGATAACGAGTATTAAAACATTTCTAACGAGTTTCCGATTTCCGTCCAAGACTTGTTTATCCCACACCGGCAACCTCAAATATCCTCTATTGGTCCTAAAATTTTGTGAGGACGCTTTGTCTGACCCAAGAAATCACATGTGCGATTTACGTACACTTTTATTCCGGGACCATAGAATCCCGAAAAAACGTGTATTATACACTTCAATTTCAGCCGTTCGAGAGGCTGTTCTGAGTGGTCTTTATTTTTCTTCTGATTTTCAACCACGTGTCCAGGGTAGCTTCAGGAAGTACAATATTGAATTTCAGCACCAAATTAATAGTATTAAATTATTTTTAACGAGTATCCGTTTTTTCGTCTTTCGCTTAGTTATCGTTCACCGGCAAACTTAAATGTCAACCGGTAGTTCTCAAAAATTGTAAGGCTTCTTTATTTGACCCGAGAAACAGCCTTTGCGAATTATAGACATTTTTGTGTCGGGATCCTTGAATTCCGAAAACTGTGTATTATACACTTCAATATACTGTTCCATTGAGTCGTTCGGGCGGCTGTATCAGGCCGTGTCTCTTTTTCTCCCGGTTTCTCTACCATGTTTCCCGGATCTCTTCAGGAGTTACCCTAAGCGAGTTCATCCCTAGATAACGGGTAATAAAACATTTCTAACGAGTTTCCGATTTCCATCCAAGACTGGTTTATCCCACACCGGCAACTTCAAATCTCCTCTATTGCTCCTAAAATTTTGTGAGGACGCTTTGGCTAACCCAAGAAATCACATGTGCGATTTAAAGACATTTTTATTCCGTGACCATAGAATCACGAAAAAACGTGTATTATACACTTCAATTTGAGCCGTTTGAGAGGCTGTTCTGTGTCGTGCTTCTTTTTCTTCTGATTTTGAACCATGTTACCAGGGTCGCTTCAGGAAGTACAATGTTGAATTTTAGCACCAAATAAATAGTATTAAATCATTTTTAACGAGCATCCGATTTTCGTCCCTCGTTTAGTTATCATTCACCGACAACCTTAAATGTCATCCGGTAGTTCTCAAAAATTGTAAGGGTGCTTATTTGACCCGAAAAAACCACCTTTGCGATTTACAGAGATTTTTGTGCCGGGATCCTTGAATTCCGAAAACTGTGTATTATACACATCAATATACGGTTCAATTGAGTCGTTCGGGAGGTTGTATCAGACGTGTCTCTTTTTCTCCCGGTTTCTCTACCATTTTTCCAAGATCTCTTCAGGAGTTACCATAAGCGATTTCATCCCCAAATAACGAGTATTAAAACACTTCTAACGAGTTTCCTATTTCCGTCCAAGACTTGTTTATCCCACATCGGCTACCTCAAATGTCCTTTATTGCTCCTAAAGTTTTGTGAGGACGCTTTGTCTGACTCAAGAAATCACATGTGCGATTTACGGACATTTTTATTCCGATACAATAGAATCCCTAAAATACGTGTATTATACATTTCAATTTGAGCCGTTCGAGAGGCTGATCTGAGTCGTGTTTCTTTTTCTTCTGATTTTCAACCACGTGTCCAGGACCGCTTCACGAAGTACAATATTGAATTTCAGCACCAAATAAATAGTATTAAATCATTTTTAACAAGTATACGATTTTCGTCTCTCGCTTAGTTATCGTTCACCGGCAACCTTAAATGTCATCCGGTAGTTCTTAAAAATTGTAAGGCAGCTTTATTTGACCCGAGAAACCGCCTTTGCGATATATAGACATTTTTGTGCCGGGACCCTTGAATTCCGAAAACTGTGTATTATACACTTCAATATACTGTTCAATTGAGTCGTTCGGGTGGCTCTATCAGGCCGTGTCTCTTTTTCTCCCGGTTTCTCTACCATGTTTCCGGGATCTCTTCAGGAGTTACCCTAAGCGATTTCATCCGAAAATAACGAGTATTAAAACATTTATAACGAGTTTCCGATTTTCGTACAACACTGGTTTATCACACACCGGCAACCTCAAATGTCCTCTATTGCTCCTGAAATTTTGAGAGGTCGCTTTGTCTGTCCCAAGAAAGTACATGTGCGATTTACGGACATTTTTATTCCGGGACCATAGAATCCCGAAAAAACGTGTATTATACACTTTAATTTGAGCCGTTCGAGAGACTGTTTTGAGTCGTGTTTCTTTTTCATCTGATTTTGAACCACGTGTCCAGGGTCGCCTCAAGAAGTACAATATTGAATTTCTGCACCAAATAAATAGTATTAAATCATTTTTAACGAGTATCCGATTTCCGTCCACGACTTGTTTATCCCACACCGGCAACTTCAAATGTCCTCTATTTCTCCTAAAATTTTGTGAGGATGCTCTGTCTGACCCAAGAAATCACATGTGCGATTTACGGACATTTTTATTCTGGGACTATAGAATCTCGAAAAAACGTGTAACACTTCAATTTGAGTCCTTCAAGAGGCTGTTCTGAGTCGTGTTTCTTTTTCTTCTAATTTTCAACCACGTGTCCAGGGTCGCTTCAGGAAATACAATATTGAATTTCAGCACCAAATAAATAGTATTAAATCATTTTTAACGAGTATCCGATTTCCGTACAAGACTTGTTTATCCCACACCGGCAANATTTTTAACGAGTATCCGATTTCCGTACAAGACTTGTTTATCCCACACCGGCAACCTCAAATGTCCTCTATTGCTCCTAAAATTTTGTGAGGACGGTCTGTCTGACCCAAGAATACACATGTGCGATTTACGGACATTTTTATTCCGGAACCATAGAATCCCGAAAAAACGTGTATTATACACTTCAATTTGAGTCGTTCGAGAGGCATTTCTGAGTCGTGTTTCTTTTTCATCTGATTTTGAACCACGTGTCCATGATCGTTTCAGGAAGTACAATATTGAATTTCAGCACCAAATAAATAGTATTAAATCATTTTTAACGAGTATCATATTTCCGTACAAGACGTGTTTATCCCACACCGACAACCTCAAATGTCATCTATTGCTCCTAAAATTTTGTGAGGACGGTCTATCTGACCCAAGAAATCACATGTACGATTTACGGACATTTTTATTCCGGAACCATAGAATCCCGAAAAAACGTGTATTATACACTTCAATTTGAGC
>VHZZ01000010.1:619015-629844 GCA_009801015.1 Silene noctiflora
TTTTGAACCACGTGTCCAGGGTCGCTTCAGGAAGTACAATATTGAATTTCAGCACCAAATAAATAGTATTAAATCATTTTTAACGAGTATCCGATATTCGTCTCTCGCTTAGTTATCGTTCACCGGCAACCTTAAATTGCATCCGGTAGTTCTCAAAAATTGTAAGGCTGCTTTATTTGATCCGAGAAACCGCCTTTGCGATTTATAGACATTTTTGTGCCGGGACCCTTGAATTCCGAAAACTGTGTATTATATACACTTTAATATATTGTTCAATTGAGTCGTTCGGGAGGCTGTATCAGACGTGTCTTTTTTTCTCCCGTTTTCTCCACTATGTTTCCAGGATCTCTTCAGGAGTTACCCTAAAGCGATTTCATTCCAAAATAACGAGTATTAAAACATTTCTAACGAGTTTCCGATTTCCATCCAAGACTTGTTTATCCACACCGACAACCTCAAATGTCCTCTATTGCTCCTAAAATTTTGTGAGGACGCTCTGTCTGACCCAAGAAATCACATGTGCGATTCACGGTCATTTTTATTCCGGGACCATCGAATCCCGAAAAAACGTGTATTATATATACACTTCAATTTGAGCCGTTCGAGAGGCTGTTCTGAGTCGTGTTTCTTTTTCTTCTGATTTTCAACCACGTGTCCAAGATCGCTTCAAGAAGTACAATATTGAATTTCAGCACCAAATAAATAGTATTAAATCATTTTTAACGAGTATCCGATTTTCGTCTCTCGCTTAGTTATCGTTCATCGGCAACCTTAAATGTCATCCGGTAGTTCTCAAAAATTGTAAGGCCGTTTTATTTGACCCGAGAAACAACCTTTGCGATTTATAGATATTTTTGTGCCGGGACCCTTGAATTCCGAAAACTGTGTATTATACACTTCAATATACTGCTCAATTGAGTCGTTCGGGAGGCTGTATCTGGCCGTGTCTCTTTTTCTCCCGGTTTCTCTACCATGTTTCCGGGATCTCTTCAGAAGTTACCCTAAGAGATTTCATCCCCAGATAACGAGTATTAAAACATTTCTAACGAGTTTCCGATTTCCGTCCAAGACTTGTTTATCCCACACCGGCAACCTCAAATGTCCTCTATTGCTCCTAAAATTTTGTGAGGACGCTCTGTCTGACCCAAGAAATCACATGTGCAATTTACGGACATTTTTATTCCGGGACCATAGAATCACGAAAAAACGTGTATTATACACTTCAATTTGAGGGGTTCGAGAGGCTGTTCCGAGTCGTGTTTCTTTTTCTTCTGACTTTCAACCACGTGTCCAGGGTCGCTTCAGGAAGTACAATATTGTATTTGAGCACCAAATAAATAGTATTAAATCATTTTTAACGAGTATCTTTGAAGCTGCCGTTAAAAATGATTTAATACAATTTATTAGGAGTTAAAAATGAAAACCGTACCTCATGAAGCGAACCCGGACATGTGGTAGAAAGATCAGGAGAAAATAAAATACGACCCGGAACGGCCTCTCGTACGGCTCAAATTGAAAGGTATAATACACGTTTTTTGGGATTTTAAAGTCCCGGAACAAAAATGTCAGTAAATCACACGGATGATTTCTTGGGTCACACAAAGCGGTCTCACAAAATTTGAGAAGCAACAGAGGACAATTGAAGCTTCCGGTGTGCGATAGACCAGTCTTGGGCGAAAATCGGAGATTCATTAAAAATGTTTTAATCTTGTTATTTGGGCCTGAAATCGATTAGGTAATTCCTAGCAACAAAATCACCTATTTTTCTCCTTGGGATCTTTATGTCAACCATAATTTTGTACATAAAGGGTGTGAATTGAACATTAAATCAAAATATAATTTGTTGGCCAAGTGTTGAAAATAAAAAGGTTGATGGCCAAGATCCTATATTGCCTCCTAAAAACTGCCAAGTATATTCAGGTTTCCAAGATACAATAAAGTGAACAGCGCAAAACAAATCGCGCTCATTTTGCAACAAAATAATGGACACCCAATTTCAACTAGTTGGTAACATAATTTGGCTTGATGGGAACTTGCGGGATTTGGCGGATTGTTTTCCTACTTTCTTTTAATAATAATAATAATAATAATAATAATAATAAATGTTGGTAATGTAAGCATGAGCATGAAGCCATGAATGCACATGAGGAAATTATCGACATACTTAAATAAGCTTAGAGCATCTAAGAATACACAAAAGAACAATAGCACTCCGTATTCATCAACTTTGTTTCGCTACTTATTGCATGCTCCACCCAGCAATTATCGACAACAGGTCAGGTTGGACTGAGAACTGAGAAGTGGTGCCTCTATAAACTCAAGTTTTCACAAAGTATGGTAACTAAAATACTATAAATTTACAAGTCACAACATCAAATTTTCTTCATACACCTATATTTTGCAACATGTGGGATCTTCATCTTGGTTTTACCTGTTTCTTCGATCTTCATGTTCGTATACGTCAAAGCTTGCTACAATACATCGAAACGACGTGAGGAAAAGGCAGCAAAAGCACAACAAATTACCATTATACAAATTTCCTACAATAGATACAATTGAAAAAATAGCTAAGCCTACACCATCACCACTCCCATGTCTGTATGTAACTATGAATCACAGAATCAGCAACAAAATCTCGTATGTAAGATGATCTTGAACTTCACATTTCTCAACAATTGAATGCTGACACCATTACAGCAAATCCAAGAGAGGCGGCTGTTCAGAAGGCACCTTACGTGTTGGCCCTGATTGACCATGAGCTCCTCGACCTCGTCCCCTCCCTCTTCCGACAGCAGTGGAGGGTGGCGGGGCCAGCCTAATGGCATTATTGTCGGTTTTCGTAGAAGCAAAAATCGAACCAAGATCAGACCCGCTCTTACTAGAATAGCTACTCCCAGCCCCGGAATTGTTGTGATTGTGTTTAAGGGAGCCCAAGGACTGGCCGGATCCTAGCCCATTGTCAAAAGAAAAATTGTTGAATCCCGAACTTCCCTGATACATATTCGCTACATTATTGACCGGTAAAGTTGAATTGTTTGAGAAAACTGAGCTGGAATTGGATACGTCCTTGTTAGAGGATACTCCGGTGGCACTCGTCCTAGGTGGCCAGTCAGCAAAAGGATCGATGTCATCGAAGCTGGTTGTAGATGTGCTATGATTATGTCTTTGATTATCACTTTGAGGGACGGCACCAGAAGATGTCCGAGGCGGCCATTCAAGGTCAATTGACGGGCACGAGTTCGTTAATTGTGAATCAGAGACAACAGGTTTCAAAGTTGAATGGGACTGAACCGATACTCCATTTCCCAACTGGGTCTCATTGACAGGCTTCATATAAGACGCATTGCCTGCATAAGATTGGGTGGATGTGCCTGGTTTCTTCTCAACAGGCCAATCTTCATCCCAGGACGCACTTTTCTTTACAGGTGATACTGAGATTGTTCCGTTGATTTCTTTTGATGGTTCCAACGGAGTTCCTAGACCAGGTGATTTTTTTACCTCTGGAATTCCATAATCTGACACGGACACCCCTCTTTTCTCTTCTATTTTCCTGTCATCAGACCAAAACCATAAATTAAGATAATATTGTTTCCACTGTGAAAGGAAACACAAGAGTTGTTTGATCCTAATGGGCATCGAACCTAAGACATGGGTATCACTACTAGAAAACTTTACCAGTTAGGTGAGTCAAGATTTGTATATTAAAGTTAAAAATGAAATAAATAGATAACGATGAATAATTGGTGCAGAAAAATAGCCATCGGTGTAACCCAGGATCTAATACCTTAGGACATCCTTAACGAAGGCCATGTATTTTGCAAACTGTTGGACATTTAACTGCTGGGCAATCAAAAGCGGAGCCAGTAGAGGGAGGACATTTTCCGCAACAAACTCTGTCCCATACTGCAGAAGGCACAATGAAGTGGAATACATAAATCTTGCTTCTGACATGGATTAATACAGGTAGATATTCTTGGTAAAAAGTAAAGCCAGAAATGTGGAATGCTTACCTGCTTTAGGACAGAGTTCGCCACAGAAAGGGTACACATAAGAGTTGGTTGAGAACGGTCGACAGCAGTACATCGTTGGATTGTTTTCAATACTTCTAGAACAGCTTGTTTATCAAGCGTGTGAATCAACTCCCCTAAGCACAGGAGAGCATTAACTCTCACCTACCAATGAGAGAATATAATATTAATCAGATATTCAGAATTTGAGAGGCACATTGCTGGGTTTTTTTAACTCTGTTTTACTTTGTCTTTAGTTTGACGACAGATGACAAGTTACACAATAACTTCTTTTCTTTTCTACCCCAAGTTCATTTGTCTTGCAAACAATTTGAGTGACCTTTTGCTAATGTCCACAATTAATGGTCCACTATCAGCCACCCTAAAAAACGTCAAAGATTTTGATACTCAGTTAGCTCAATATAAGTTTGTAACTCCATAATGCCCATGCTTGTAATCCAGAAACCAGAACTTTTTTGTATGAAAAAAGTAAAATAAATGGAGTCTTATCTCGTGGTGGTTGAGTCATAAACTCATTACCCCCACTCCTTCCTTTCCCATGGGTTGGAGACTGTATAATTGGAGTGGCCATTTGGTGATGATTTGCAGATTTGACCAACCTGATTCAAGTGTCCCAACCAACATAAATATTACTCCCTTCACATCTTTTTGTTCCTCCTATTTACCTTTGTAGAGGTAAAAGCTTTGAAACTTACTGTGAATAAACTTAGGCAATTGATCCAACAACTTCCATTTTACAGGCAAGAAGGATGAAGATACAGAAAATAGATACTTACTGCAGCAACAGTTGTCTTAAGAGCCAAGGCATGCACACGAGAAACTAGAGCTTGTTTCACCAACTGTAACAAATACAATTGGAGTTAATTTTTACGTGTGTTAGCAACACAAACTGTTAGAACACATTAGTTGATGATGCCAAGTTTCATTTGTTATTTGATTGTTTGCTCTTAGTTAATTTGATTAGTGTTCAAAGCAATCAAAGGACCTCCAAGCATGCCAAATGATCAAGATAAAGTCAAGACAAGATATTTCTTAAGCCTTAGTTGAATGTTGTAAATGAGTAAGTGTAATATTCTCGTTTTTGTCAAGTGGCTGCAAAACCATGCAACAATGCACTGCACTGTGGTTTCTGATACGGTAGTTGGAGTTATTTTGAAACTATTTATAAAAACGTCCAAAGGCTTTTATAAGACTTAGTGTTTTCAAAGATACCATTCTGAATATTTGAAGAACAAAAAGAATATGCTTTGCAATGTATTTTAAAGATACCAATCTTGTTAACACAAGTTGTTTTGGATGCCAAAAATGGGTCTTTTACTTTTTCCTCCTTTGGAAATATTTAGAGTTCCCATACTTTATGGAAAATACAATTTTGCATTGAGAATATGCGGCTCTCTTGAGTCTTGCAAATCCGATTGTTCTTCAAAGGTTTTTTAAATGAGATAATGTCTTTTGTCACTTGGACAATAGATGGTTAAGTATGTTGGGATTCTTCCTTTACACACTTCACCTTCTATAAATAGCTTGCCCATTTCTCATTTATTACTTAAGACTTTCCGAAGCATTTATTGAAAACTCTTGCAAATCATTTCAGCATTTAAAGCCTTGTCTTTCAAAGTGTTTTGCAAAACGTTTTAAATCTTAAAGTCTTCTAAACCGTATACTCCAAGTATCAGTTCGCACTGTGACATAATGAGTTTGTTCCATGATTCTCGTGTTTAAGTCTTAATTGTAATCTCCATATTCTTTAGTGAACCCTTGAGATTCTGACTCTGTAAACCAATGAGATAGAACTCATAAACTCTTGAAGCGGAGTAGCTTTAAGTTTGAGTGCAACCGGGGTAGGTTGGCGAGTTATTTTCATTGTAAGGGGTTTAGTAAGTTTGAGTAAATTTCTAAACAAGCAATAAAATAACGGTTGAACGTAACATCGTTTGTTTGTTTATTTACTTTTATCTTCCTTTACGTTGTTATTTTCTCGTAGAACACTTCCAGTTCTGTGTCACACATCCACATCTATACTATGACATAAGCTTGCTGTTTTGTCTTGTGAACTTATCATCCATTAAGTTTCTCAAGTCAAGTACTTCATATCTTTCACTTGTGTTACAAATTAACCAAGTTAAGCAAAATGTTTTAAAGGTACACCTAATTCACCCCCTCCCCCTCTTAGGTGTTTATCGTTCTTAACTCTTCACAAACCAACTACATTTGCTGTGTAATTAAAATAGTAGTCCAAACAAGATATATAACCACCATTTGTGAGTTGTGACATCCAACAAACAAATTTCCATATAAATACATAAAACCCAAAAATAAGATTGTTTAAATAAGTTACAAGCATTAAATTCATCCACTAACTGAAAGACGAAACATTAAAGACAAGCCACACCTGAGGATCCAAGTGCTTTGTAAGAGCAAGAGTTTTCTTCAAAACTTCCTCTTGTATGCGAGGGTCAGTATCGTCATAAGCACGAACAAGCATTGGAAGCACGCATGATACCAAGTGTTCATGACCAGTCTGAGACATGACAAACATAGAGATACTTAATAACAACCATCAAACCAGTAGCCCTCAAAAAGAAAAACAGAAAGAAGTGGAACGATCTAAGGAATCTAAAATCATAAAGCCTAGAAACAGGTTTATGGAATAAAAGAAGGTCTAACTGTTCCACATTAAGCATGCAACATGTATACACATATATTACTTCAAGCCTGTTTGCAGGCAAAACAGTTGGTAGAATCTGAACCTCCTTTTGTCAGGGATGGAGTAATATCATGGTAAATCCTTACAGACTGAACTTTGGATTACATGAGTAAGGCTACTTTCTCTGTTCTCTTTATTTTCTAGGGCAATTGTTTAGACAGCATGGTAGAAAGTAGAAACCTTCACATAAATAGAGAAAATTGGTAGCCTGAAGTGGCATCTAATCCGCTTACTTCTAAAGTAACATTTCAAATACTAGTTCTGTGTTAGCAGTTTTACCTAAAAAGAGAATACAATATATCATGGCCCATGGTACTATATGACTAGTCAGTATGACTAGCAATCAGTTTCAAGGATCTCATAATGGGAACCAACTTAATCCAATCGCTGGAGGGCCCATTTTATATTATAACTGATGCCTGAATTCCACATCTACAGTTTTCACTTTTCACAAGTAAATTTCTGAACTGGAAAAAGATGGCGTCCTAGGTGGCAGAGGCTTGTTTGCGTCTGGCATGTCCAACACACCATCACAAATCCAACATACCCACCACTCTGCTACTTAAATTTTTTCTAATTGTTTGTTAACAATAAAAAATCCCCATTATGTTGCTGTGATAGAATCCTCCCTCACTATAAGGGTAACACTGCTGCTGTGATTCTCAAAATTCACCGAATGACAAGTTTGTTACTTCCCATAAGTTAAGAGCTATTTGTCACTTATCTGTCGTCTGTTTACTATTATCCAACCTAATTTGAAACTTACTCCTGTGCCTTTTTCACGTCTCAAACTCAAAAGTTCAAGCATCCTACGCCTCACACTATATCCATTGTTCAGTCCCATGTATTTCCCACAACACACCTACTTCTCCTCCCCCGTAGCTTCCCTTCCCACAACTCTTTTACCACAGACCCTCTGTGATCCACCCCCTCCCCAACAACCCCTACCCCCACACTTTTGCCCACCTTACAGCAGTTTCTGTCCCCAGAGATGGGGACAATTGTAATAACTGTCCACCCAATGTCACCGAGCGTCTAGGTAAAACAACCATTGACGGTTTATGAACGACATTGTAAGCATCCAGTAACAGTCAAACACATTTCTGACATTTGCCTCAAAACTACAATGGCTAGTGAAAGATTTCACCCAATACGTCCTTGAAGAAAAATAGTACTGGAAATAAGAACTCAAAAGAGTAAGGAGGAAGTGGCAGAAAAATCGACATGAGGAAGTCCAAGGGCACCAAGCCACGCCTAGGGAAGTAGGGAAATTGACGAGGATGAGAGGAAAGGGGTGACGTCAAGGGAAGGAGTCAAGCATGCTATCAAGCACTCAATCACATACTGAGCAATACACTGTTTGCAAAGTGGTAAGAATATCAAAGCATTGAACAACTAATTGTACTTTGCATGGAACACCATGTGAGACCAAGAAAAGAAAAGGGACGAACTAGATGTAGGCATTAATCAATGACAATAAAAAAATAAAAAAAATAAAAAAAATAAAAAAATAAAAAGAAAGAAAATAAGCCAGTTTTTTAACACCTTGGTTATTATTAGCTCTGCATGCTTCACAAGCAGTAGCAATGTTTCACCAGCAGCAGAATTTAAAACTGGAACAAGCGCCGGCAATGTTGATAGCTCAAACTCATGCTTGTCCTGCATGGGCGTTAAACCAACGCAAGTTAAGTAGTGATGATGTATTCCATAATATCTTAAGAAAAAATTACTAAAAAAGCAGCTTATGAGCACAGCTCCCAACTCTACTGGCAACAGCGAAAAGGTATTGAAGAACATAGAAATCAATGATCCAATAAATTAGCAGACGTTTGTGCGGCTTATTAAGGGATATAAAGTATGCATTCATCATAGCAAAACAATTCCTTTAAAAAATGAAGACATGTAAAATAAAGTCAATCTACGAAACATTCAAGATTGACTTTCTTTCTGGAAAAGAACGAAACGTCTCATGACAAGCTCGGGGAAAGTAAGGCAAAATCAAACAATATGCTTGGAGAAATTATACTAGCAAACGGAACAAGCAGGCTAACCCCCAGCATGAGCTATCACAAGCGGAACCTCAGTGACAATCTTGCAAGAGATTGACCACTGCTAAATGTTCATATCGAAATGGATTAGTGACATCAACGTAATGCCTGTAATACTCAAATGGGTATAGCAACAAAAAGCAACATACTACCATCTCACTATATGATATTCAGTTGCCAAAACTGGACAGCTTAACCAATCATAAATTCACGGAATAAATCAACACAATAGAGATAGCTACTGTAGAATTGCTGAGAAAAAGAATAATACACGAGTAAATATTGTAGTTGTCTTTACCATATGGGTAAAATAAATGTGCATTCCCATAGACATGTAATCTTTATTCTTTACAGAGAAACCTCGAGTAAAAAACAGTATGAAATGCAAATAAGCCACATGTGAATGTAGTTACAAAGAAAAATATTATTGCAAGTGCAGCTCTTTTAAAACAAAATACTATACCTGTGATTCCGCAATAGTGAGGACCATAGGCAGTATCATTGGTTGGATTACTACATTGCGGAGTTCAGCACACAGGGGTGGAAGGACCTGTAAACAGCATGACAAAAAATAAACCACTAGGATAATATAGAGCATTTCTAAGAATGTGGAGAACAAGGAAAACTCAGATGTAATGTGATTCACATAAGGTGAGCTACATGCCAAGGCATTCACTTTAATCCTGGTGTAGTTATATCCTCTCCAACCAGCTATCACTTATGTACAAGAAGTTACAACATAGTTTAAATTTATCATAAGCAGCTTAATTTTTAAATGACAATTTTAAAGTAGCTGCTTTTTTCATGTACGATTTTTACTTTCATGGACATTTTGCCATAATTTTTCTATACATTGCCCTTGTTCTATAAAACAAAGAAATACATTCTCTCTTTTACTACTACTCTCAAAATTGATCAAATCTTCAACAAATTACTTAATCATGGATTTTAATTCCCATATTAATCAAGTACTAATTCTAATTTCATTAGTTATGCATCAATTTTTCTGTATCAATGGAGTAAAATAAATTAAATTAGGGTTAGTAAAATTGGGGGTCATGAAAAGTAGAGTTATGGAGAAAAGGTGGCAGGGGAGGGGGCTGATGGTGGCGGTTGGGTGACGGAGGAGACTGTGGGGATCTAAGGGTTGTCGTGAGGAGGTTTGGGTGTGAAGTCTGGTCGGGTTGAGAAGGAGAGTGCGAGTTTAGGTGGATCTCGGTGGGTTTAAAGGTGGTGGAGTGGTCTCATATCGGCGAGTCTAGAGGGATAGGGCTCGGGCGGATCAGGCCGGCGGCTGCTCAGGAGGGAGGTGGTGGTTGGTGGGGGAGGGGTGGCGGCGGCACGGGTGGTGGTGGCACGGGTGGTGGTTGGCAGGAGATTGATAAACATGGGTGTAGAAATGTGAGGGGTAAAGTGGTCAATCATGTCCATGAAAGAGCATAACCCCAATTTTAATTGTAGAGCTGAAGTAGAACAATTTCTGTTCAACATTTCGTCACCAATAAAGCTATTTATATCACGCACAAACAATCACAGATAAAAAGGTGCCTTCTTGAGCATCCATCCCCAAGCTGCGCTTTATTTACCAAATAAAACCCCATTTGGTTTGTTAAGAGATAAATGTTGCCGAGCCAATTATATAAAAAAAAAAAAAAAAAAAAAAAACCTAATCTAGTACTCCCTCCTATTTTAAATTTTCTTCCACTTTCCTTTTTGCACAAGAAATAAGAAAGTGAATTTGGACCACACAAACACACTACCCCACATGCCATTGAATTTGGGCCACACAAATCATCCCAGAAAAGGAAATAAGGAAGAAAACTCGAATAACCGAATAAGGAAATAGAGAAGAAAATATAGAATAGGAGGGAGTAAATATTACCCAATGAAACTAGGTATTTGTTGGGTCCAACACAAAGCCAGGCAGTCTACTAGTCTAGTGTCCACTGTGAGTATGGAAAGCAAAGATAACAGACAAATGCATTACGGTAAAGATAATCCAACCTTATACCGCAACACTCTTGAGTCAAAATCCTTCCACATATC
>VHZZ01000010.1:632246-642419 GCA_009801015.1 Silene noctiflora
CCAAAACTGAAAATATCTGAGGAACATCCACCTGAAGATTCTTTACTGCGAACCAACTCAGGAGCAGTGTAATTAAGAGATGGCTGAAGAGGAAGTACTGAATCTTCCACATCATATTCCTGCAAATCAGTAGCTTAACACGAGGGCCGATGTATAACAAGGAAGAAAAGAACAGATGGAGGATACTTAGTTGACTATACATGCACCTTTAAACTAAACATTTGTTCGGATTTCAAATTTCTTGCTATAAATCAAATGTCCAGAGAAGAAAAGAGTACACTTACAGCATAGTGGAAAGCCTGCACATTCGACAAACCACCTGCTACTTGATCACTTGATATTGCAAAACCAAAACCACCAAGCTTCCATGCACCACTTGCTGTAATCAAGATACTCTGAAAAGAAAAAAAACTAGTGCTAGTGATACCAGTTGATAACAAGTCGCCCTCACTTCTCCATAGCTAGGGGAAGGGGAAGAGCTCTTTCATAAAGGGCATTACCCCAAATGCCTCAACGAATACTACTTGTTACGGGATAAGGGAGGGTCGTATGTTCACAGACTTACCCATACTAACACAAATAAGTTGTTTCCAGATATCCCAAAACGAAATAGTTGAGAATTGCATGAATGATTACTACTTCACAATAAAAAGAAACGAGCCATTTTGCTTTATTCCATCATAATCCAAAACCAAGTAATACTGAGTCATTAGTTCCCTTGAAACAGAAACATACAATTGACTATCACTTTATTAGTTTATCAAAAGTTCACTACATGATGTAAACTGGGAATCATGGTAGATACTGTAGCACAAAGTGGGCAATTTAGCAACAATTCCTAGTCAAACTCCATTCACATATGTTTCGTCAGTGTTTAAGAGCATCGCTATAACAGGCAAGAAAAAATGAAATAGGATGGAACCAAACTCCAATCTGATTGTCCACCGAAGCATGGGCATGTGACAATCAACAAATCCATTTTTTAGTGATTTAAAGCTTGCATCTTCAAAAGTACAGTTGAATAATCTTATAACATTTGACTATCACAAATTGCTCAACATTTACAGTATTCGTAATCCAAAAGCTAAACCTATTTCAAAAGTTAATACCACCTCTAAATACTCTAACCAGTTATGAAGCTTTAATAACAGAAAGTAGCTAACCTAGTAGATAGAAAGGACGACTAACCTCGGGTGAGATAGCACGGTGAACAAGACGTGCATTATTGTGCAGAAACTCCAATGATTCTGCAATCTGCAGCAGCCCATGTTTCACCTCCAACAGTCCCATTTCCTACCCATCACAAATATACAAACTCATAAACACATTTTTTGTTTTATCTATTCAATAGGAAACACATTCCAAAAACGACAAAGCAACACCAATTCTAGTTATTGAATAACTGTTATTCTAAGTGTTATTCTAAGTTCAGTTTTCATAATTCACCTCGAAATATTACATGGTGAACAATTCACATGTCCAGAGTCTCCAGACATAGAATCACTAGCTATATAACACAGAAAATTTCACTCGAGTTCCTTGGAACAACATCCTCAATATAAACCCAATTCGTACCACCATAGCACTCTGAAAACAAATTACCTAGACATTAACACAAAAACACACTTGACCGCCAAATTTAATCGCGCAGGAGCAATGTACTACTACAGTAGGATAAATCTCATTTCCGATTTTGTATATCCAAGTTCCTGAATAGCATTACCAATTCAGTACAACGCTCATTCTTCGATTTTTTCCAAGTTACTGAATAGCACTACATTCACACCCTAACATTTCCGATCTATGTATGTCCCCGACTCACTCCAAATCCTAGTTCCACCACTAACTACGACACGAAAACACACTAAACCTAAAACATTTAGCAAAATTGAATCACTAAGTCATCAAATAATCAAGTAAACACGAGTATAATCACTTAAATTTCAAAGAAGAATACTAGTACCATAGCACTTTTAAGCTCCTTAGGAACACTATCCCCAAGATTATTCAAATCACCAAGCGCATTCGCCACAGACGCTAAAATCGGTTCTGTTACAAACGCCATAGCATTCTTGGTCTCATCCAACCCCTGCACCACGTGCACCACCCCTGGATGCCGCATCCTCACCAACCTCGCCGCGTCACCACGTAACACATCAAAAAACGCATCCTCCGCCGCCTTCGACATCCCCGCACGCGCACGCGCCTCCGATAACGCTCGCTTATCGAGTAACCAGACACATACCGCCGCGTACTGTCCCGAGGCAGTACCACGTGGCTTGGCGGCGAACAATTTCCAAGCTAAACCGGGTCCGGCAGAGCCGATCTGGTCTAGAAGCTCGTAGTCGGTTAGCGCTTTGGGACCGGTGACTTCCTGAACCGTTGTTTGGACTGTTTTCTCAATCACTGCTGCGGTTTTGGCGAAGGCTTGTGTTAGGGTTTTCATGTTTAACGACATTTTGGGGATTATCAAATAATTGGATAATAATGATGATTATGATGATTACGATTAATGCATAATACAATCGATTGATTCAATCGATTGTATTATGTAATCAAGATTAACGACGACGACGATGATGATGAGTATGATGATGATGGTGTGGTGTATGATGTTGGAAATTTGATGGAATTTCGTTGTAAATTAAATTAAAATAATAATAATAATAATAAAAATAAAGAAAATAATGGAAGATGAGGTGTTAAATGAGAGAGGTGACGAGGTAGAGAGAGAAGTGTGTCAGATGGGCACGGTGGAAAAGAAAGTCGCCGACACGGAAACGAAATTTCGCTCCGGATGTTTTACTTGTTTTCTTCTAAATCTACTTTTGCTCTAAGTTAAATCAAAAATATTTTCTTTTGATTATTTGTTTATATATACGATTTAGTGTAAAAAAGGAGAATATGTGTTTAATTAATTGGATGAATTGTTTAGACCTAATTAGATGAAAATACAAAGAAATATGGCTTAATTGGGCCGTCATTCTATTTCACCGGCACGTCAATACACGGCACAAAGCCCACATTTGTGGGCCTGGGCCGTGCCGTTATCTCTTCCAGGCACGGTGGGACGGCTCAAGGCACGACCACTTCCATCTCTAATAGAGGTAAACAAATGATTAGGATGAAGGTAATATATTTGATCTCTTTTAAATTTAAGACGGAAATTACGGTCTAATTGAAAAATTGATTGTGAAGTAGATAGGTTAGGCAGGTATGTACGGGACCGTGAAAAGTTGACCAAAGCTAAAAAAAAAAAGAGGTTGTTCTAGCTTAATCAGAGATCTCGTGCTCGAGTCCTGGGAACGCAGCAGTGTTGAAACTCATGAGGGAGAGCTTTACCGCCCTAGTGGTCCTACCCGGCTCGAATCCGGATGATTTACAAAAAAAAAAAAAAGCTAAAAAAAAAGAAACGGTCAACAAACTTGAACAATTGAGAAAAGCGTATGACTTCTGAATTGTGTGTGTGATTAATGGAATAATTGCCTGTCTCTTCCATCTTCCTCTTCATCTTCCTTTCTCTACCTACCATCATTTGTTTCCACATAAACAAAGCTTCCAACTTTCTGCTCTTTGCTTCGTCAAATTGTATTGTAATCTCTTTAATGGTATGCCCTATTCTCACCTCTTTCTTTACTTTAAAGATCTAATCTTCTGCTAAATCTTGGATTATTTTCTGTTTATCAAAGTTTGGATCTTTATAATATATATAAGTTCAATGGAAAAGGGGTTTGTGCATTACTGTTGTGTAGCAAAAGGGGGAAGAATTTTACAGTCATATAATGATGGAAATGGTGATTCTAATGAAAACCCGGAAATCGAAAAGTTAGCTGCTTTGTGCTTGGAAAATGTTCCTCAGTTTCATAGATGGTATTCCCAAACTATGAATAAGAGGAGTTATTGCTATTTAATGGAAGATGGATTGGTTTATTTTGCAATTGCTGAAGAGGGTCTTGGAAATCAGGCTGTACTTAGGTTTCTAGAACATTATAGGGACGAGTTTAAGAAGATTGCGAAAAGAGATTCTGGTTTTCGGTTGAGTTGGAAGGGAAAGGGGAAGGGAAGCAGGTCGAGTTCCAATTTGAACTCGGTTAATTTGCAGGAGCAATTGATTCCTGTTATTAAACAGTTGATTACTTCCCTTCAGAATGTGAGCCAGGCTAGTAGTGAGACTACGTTTAATTCGTCCTTATCTCCGTGTGGGAGTTCTACTATGGCGCCTTTGTTGGGTATCAAGTCCGGTAAGCAAGAGAAAAGGAGTGAGGATCATGTTATTACCATGAGAGGTTTTGAAGTAGAAGAGCAGTGTCAGTCTTCGGAGAGAGGGTTAACGGGTACCATAGTTTCTCCAGACCCATTATCAAAGGAGATGAATGCATCTAGGAGGAGGTCGTCTTCTCAGACTGTCAGAAGAAAATGGTGTCGCTTGGTGCGGTTGGTTCTTGTTATTGATGCTGTTGTGTGCATTATACTACTTGTAGTTTGGCTGGCGATTTGTAAAGGTATCCAGTGCATTCGATGAATATTTTGATTTATGGTACTGGAGAGTAAATACTAAATTCTTAATAGAGCGAATATTTAATGCTGTATCCGAGTTTATCAGAACAGTTACTGAGAGTTATGTATAGCTGTTAATTTTGCCATAGATATGCAGCAGGTAATTATAATATGAGTACAATATCTATGATTTGAACCTTAATGTTTTGAGGACCTTGCTGTGCATTTTTGCTGTACCTTTGAGCAATTGAACTTTCCACCTGATCTAGGTGCACTCTGAGATTGAGTTGGTTACAAATTTCCTCCCGATTTGCACGCCATCTCACACATTTCTGAGACCCAACACTCAATTTGGTTTTTAAAAGTATGAAAATTCACTATGAAAACTATGACACCAACTCAGTCTCAGATTACATTACATAATGAAGAGCCTGAATCACGGACCCCTATGTTATGGCAAGAGTCGGGTTTTTGGCAGAGTTTTGGATGTGTGCAACAGTGCGTCATAGCTTATGTATAGCATGCTTCATCTAAATAATGAAAATCTCTTTTCTAATCATAATAAATAGTTCCCAATTACAGAAGCTGAGCACTGATGCTCTGCTTCTGTTGGTCGGAAGTTTTGAACTTTAGGAAATGATGCGTTGAAAAGAGTTGCAATTTACTTCTCTAAGATTGAGCACAACATCACAGGCTCACAGCATAACCATATCAGCCATGAATCTGATCATCTGATGGATCAATAGCTTCATTGCCGGGATAATGGACTACTGAGGGACTTGATTTTTACAGACAGAGGCCTAAACCTCTGTTCCTGTGCATCATCTTTATAATTTCAATACTTAACAGCAAAACGAAAGAAGTCTAACATTACTAAAACATGTATCATAAGCTCACATCTTTATCCTTCTCAAAATGCTGGAACTATCGATAAGGGAACACAGAAGAGGATGAGCAAAAAGGTTCCATTCACAATGAAAGTTCAGGTGAAACTTAAAAGCATTGAACTGGTCTATACAAACAAATTCAATACAATCAATCAAGTGAAGTCTATACAACAAGGTCGTCGGCTAAAACATAGATGACCTAGAAATCGAAAAAACCAATTACATGTACTTCAGATAGATAGATACCCCTTGCCTTAAGCCTCACTTCTGAGCTGGGCTTCTTTGGGCTTAAATCTCCGAACCAGAACCTTGAAACAAGGAAACAATAGTACATAGAGCAGGGGCAGAATAAATGGCGCCACAAATAGCCATCCCACCAACTGCAAACACAGTTCAAGGGAAACAAAAATTAGGTACCAAGAAGATATAAAGAAAGCCTCTTAATATACAGTACTTCCTTGGAAAGTTAAAAGTTGCCCGGATGAGGGATTTAGAGAGAACGGAAATGGAGAGAAAGGGAGAAATAGAGAATCCCTTACTCCGATAAAATTGGGTTGACTCATAGAGGAGCAAGGGAAAAAGAAAGGAACAATTGCAAAAGTAAACAGAAGACAAAGATGCAAGTCTTCTACTAACTAGTTAGAATTCTTAAAAGAAACAAATGCAAAATATGCATGTGTTAGCGGGATATAGACACTCAGCAAGACATGAGGAAATGACGACGACTGGTAAAAAGAAGATGGGAATGTGAAAAAAGGGGACACATAACAGATTCAGTATTTACCGCATGAACAATGCTCAGAAGAACTTCAGTTGAAGCTTGGCCAGTGAAGACCTTCTTGAGAGCATCAGAGGTCAATGGGAAATGAGAGCTGCCACAAATTCTTTCCCCGAGTCGCAAGAAGGGTACAACCAGACTACAATACAAAGACTGAATTTGTGAGCACAAGTTAAAATGTAACAAAATCACACATAAAATAAAACCTGTGTCGCCCGTAGTATCAGCAACCTTGGTTATATCCAGTGTGCCCCACTTGCACTTAGACGCAGAGCACAAAGTGTCACCAGACAAAATGCCTTTGTCGCCTTGATGCGCCTTGCGCTTCTGAATTCTAATTCAACAACATTTAGCATTGATACATGCTTCTCTAAGTAAATTATGTGCAGTTTATAAGGCTTGCCTTTGCATTTAGCAGCTGGTGAATATAGTCACAAGGTTTTATTCTTCGTGTGGAATTATGGGTTAACTCTTTCTGATTAGCCACGAAACTATAAATAACCTCAAGCCTATCGGAATTGCCACAAATTTAGAGGCTACGACAAAGCAAAAACAAATTTACCTCAACTCTATAGGAGTAACCGCAAAATTAAGCAACAAGACAGTTGGAGGATGGCAGCGTGATCCCAATATAGGGATAGCCAGTCCACATAGGAAAACGGTAACCCCTGTTGAAGATTAGATTTGCTCAGTAAACGAAACAATGAGTTACACACAAGAAGTCAAGAAGACATGATCTGAGCAACTATATACGCATACACCAACTCATTACATTCCTCCTTTCACCTGTTATTATTATTATTATCAGGTTGCATAAAAAATACCCCTTGAATCCTTGATTGAACACAGATTATAAACTACTGTCCATTAGCATCAGAGGTTCAGTTTATTAGCAATGAATCAAAGATTATGACTTTGTTGAAAATCAATTACTTGAAAAACAGGAAACATAATATTCGAAAAAAGAAGGAAAATTGAGAAAGGCAAAATGAGGAAACATACCAACAATAGGGAAAATACCAAGTGTGGAACCCAGAGCTGCTGAGAATGCCAACTGTTTAGGCTCAGTACCCCTACACCCTCAAATCAATCAAACTAAATTTAATCAATTATTGACCTTGTTTATTCATTAGGACTGATACTCAACAAAGTTAAACAAAAGACTGATACAGATAGAAATTTGATAGTTAAGAAATTGAGACCTGCGAAGAATGAGGAGAAAAGGGTCAATGATCTTGTTGTGTAACCAACAACACATAACACCCAAAGTTGGTATTCTCATTTCTTTCTTAATTGTATTGTATCGTATTGTATACTCCAATTGTTTGAGATCTGAGATTCAGTGATGGCTTCTTAAAGGTGGCTTCTTGTTGATTGTGATTTTAGCTTGTTAATTAAACCCAATTCCCTCCAACGTCGGACCCATCACTATTTTTAGGAATATCTTGTAATAATATTTCCTCTAAATAATCCGGCCCGACTATCTTGGTTTGAAATAATAAGACGAGATTTTCTAACTATTTGACAATTAAATGTGATCATTTTTGGAAAATAAGTTACCATAAACACTGATTGGACCATTATAATTATATTTGATCATAAAATGATTACAAAATTCCGTCTTATTATTTCAGACCAAAATGGTGGTATGAAGCAAGAATTTGTGAATTCCTCGTCTTTTAGTTTTATATACATAGCCGCGGCTTTGACAATTTTATATTCGGGGGTTGTATATGGCGTCGAGATTGATGAAGGTATGGACCCTAAATGGTTGTATGCTAATTAATACGGAGTACTTGGTAGCTGTTATTGGTCAATTATACGATTTACAGAAATAATGTATAGTTTTCAGAGTCTAAAACTAATAAAAATAAATAAACCAAATGTAATAATCTATGTCGTTGATCATCTTACTTGATTGTCAAAAACAAATACAACCAAACCAAACCAGAATAACTTATGCCACTACTAACACAAATAAACACTACTACCGAGTACTACTAATCTATGTCAATTACCTCAATTTTCTGAACTGTGACACAGTCTTTCTCCGACTGTTTCATCTTTGCAATGATCGGCTCACATATACTCTCCACTTCCTTCAACTTATCTTCAAACTTAAATCCTTGAGCAAGCATGAAATTCCAGTCCACCCACTGTCTAGTCTTCTCAATCACATCAYCCACCTTCCTCTCGTCTTTACGACCAACTCTTTTACCACACCGTTTTAGCATTGATGCCAAGTAATGAGTATAATTATCCAAGGCATTCATCGCTTTAACCTTCTTCTGGTACTGCTCGTCTTCCGCCTTGTACATCTCACCGTCCYTAAGCATTCTCTCGACTTCCTGCTTTGGCAACCTCCCACTGTGGTTGGTTATTGTAATTTCACWCCTATTCTCAGTATCTCGTTCCTGGGCTGAGCATTTCAGGATTCCGTCAGCATCAATATCAAAGTAAACGTCTACTTTAACTACACCTATGGCCTCTGCTCGAATCCCAGTGAGACAATAAGTACTCAGAAGATTATTGTCCCTAGCTATTGGTCTCTCGCCCTCAAACACAAGGAATCGCATTTTAGTCTGTAAGTCAGCGACAGTAACTCTTGTATTCATTCTTTTACATGGTATAGGAGTGTTTCTAGGAATCACGACACTCGTATTCCCACTATGATTCTTGACACCTAACGTCAAAGGAGTAACATCCGCCAGGGAGAAATCTTTGTCATCTAATCCGCTCAGAATAGCAGCATAGGTGGCAGCTCCACTGGCAATYGCCTCATCAGGGTTAATTTGTTTGCAGAGCACTTTACCGCAGAAGAAATTTTGCAACAATTGTTGAACTTTTGGGATCCTGGTGGAACCACCCACTAAAACAATTTCATCAATATCAGCCTTWTCCATTTTAGCATCATTCACACACTTTTCGACAGGATGGATGCACTCCTCGAACAGATCCATGTTCAATTTCTCAAACTTGGCTCGGGTTATGGTAGAAGAAAAATCAATGCCTTCATGGAGGCAATCAACACTGATAAATGATGAGGTTGTGGCAGATAGGGTTCTCTTAACCCTCTCACAAGCAGCTCTTAATCTCCCAATAGCCCGAGRGTCTTCACTGAGGTCCTTGCCATGTTTTCTCTGAAACTCCGCCACAAAGTGACTARCCATTCTACTGTCAAAATCCCCGCCACCAAGGTGGGTGTTTCCACTGACCGATTTCACTTCAAACAAACCATTTACGATAGTAACTAGAGACACATCAAATGTTCCACCTCCAAGATCGAAAACCAACACATTTTTCCTGATTGTAGACTTCTTATCATATCCRTACGCAATGGCAGCAGCTGTAGGCTCATTGATAATACGCATTACATTAAGTCCAGCGATCATTCCCGCATCTTTAGTAGCTTGACGCTGCAAATTATTGAAATAGGCAGGAACAGTTATGACGGCATTTTTGACAGTAGAGCCCAGRTAATCCTCTGCAACTTGTTTCATCTTAGAGAGGATCATAGCCGATATTTCTTSAGCTGCAAATTCCTTTTCTTCTCCCTTGTAATTGACCACAATCAATGGSTTCTTGTCATCATTAGAAGATGGGATAACCTTAAAAGGCCAAAGTTTTATGTCTTTCTGCAAAGCTTCATCATTGAATTTCCGGCCTATCAGCCTCTTTGCCTCTATCATCAGTTGTCACACAAAACATGAGATTCATCAGCTTTGTAAATTAAAAACACAATCAAGGAAACTTGACACGACTTTAGTACAACTAGAGTTGGGAAAAGTTGATGCGACCGCATTTGAATGACCAACCCCCAACCTCATACAACCCAAAACTTCTATAAAYCCGGATACAAACCTAGCCCCACCAATGATCCGCCAACGTATTAGCTAACCAATAATATACATCGACTAGTATAAATGTATAATCAAATTGACATTATTTCAAATTAAAATAAATGCATCAATATGTTACTTAAACATGAGATTAGTAGTCCAAACTAAAAAA
>VHZZ01000010.1:674000-700468 GCA_009801015.1 Silene noctiflora
TGCATGTTTAGGTGTTATTATTATGGGTTTTGTAAATCCATAAAATTAACTTGGTTTCGGTTTGGTCCATCATTTGTTCTAGTCTATTCGGCTGCAATTATATTTGTATATGTACATTTTTAGTTGGCTTTACTTGAGTTTGCATGTAATTATATTTGGCAGAATGAGCATGGAGACGTATATGATTGTGTTGATTTTTACAAACAACCTGCATTTCATCATCCAAAACTCAAAAACCATACATTCTATCCCGAGGTTCGTTGAAAATTATATCTTAGTTAAAATTTTAGTAGTCAAGGAATATACCAAAATAAATAATTCGTATTGTTATGTGGTCAAATATTTTTCTTGGACTGTAGATGCGACCAATATCTCCTCCTATCAACGATATACCTTGCGATCGCAAGTACAGTATATTGTTAAAAGAAGGTGGTTGTCCTTTCGGAACAGTTCCTATTAGACGGCTGAGCAGAGATGAATTTTACGAAATATATAATTTCACACACGACTACGCAAAATTTAACATTCAGCCAATATCCGGAACACACGTAAGCTTTGTAACTTCTAATATGCTTGTATATTTACATACTTCCATTATTTAGATAGCTATTTTTCTTAATCTATTCTACTTCTTTCTTCCTGATTATTTGTTTACCTATGATTAAAATATTCTTCATAAAGAATAAAATAGATAAACAAATGATTGGACTGAAGGAAATAACTCTCAAGTTAGTGTATTAAATAATAACAAAATCTATAATATTAAATAATTAGCATATCCTTTTATGTCATTTCACCAAAATAAGCTACTTTCAGTTAGTTTGGCAAACATAATTTTATATAAAAAAAATGGTTGCTAATATAATAATATGCTACAACTTGTTTCTCTAGATTGCTATTTTGCAGTCTAACTCCGATCCAAGTAAAGTCAAGTATTCTGGAGTAGGAGGGGGCTTTAGTGTCTACAATTTACCGATTGAACAATCACAATATTCATCTGGTGAGTTTGTGATTCAAAACGGTGATGATAGAATCAAAGCTGGATGGATGGTTAGTGGTTCATTATTAAATGATTTATTTACCATAATAATATTGTTTGATTAGTGATGACAAATGACAATTATTGTTACTTATATGGATACAGGTCAACCCAAAATTAAACAAAGACAACAACATACGTGCTTTCTTGTATACTGATGTAAGTATAATTACGTAAATATATGGTTTTCTCGCTAAAATGATCACATTTCGTTGTTAAATGATGATATTATTACCTCGTTTACAGCTGTGGAAACAATAAGAATTTGTGTTATAGGGAGTGCAAGCAAAAGAGTTTTATTATTATCAGTTGATCGCATTGAACTAATTCTAATTCTTTTATAGGCAGGCCAATCTCATTGCTTCAACGCATTATGTCCTGGATTCGTCATTGTAAGAAAAGATGTACCTATTGATAATATCTTCGGCTCTCCATCAATAAGAGGAGAAGACCCTAACATTTTCAGTTTACATGTTTATCAGGTATTTAAATTTTCAGTTTCTCTCTTTAAAGACCGATAAAAGACAAGTAAATTTGCCTTAAAATTAAAAAGGATTAAATAATATACCACTTGGATATAGAGCACAATTATTTGGATAGTCCCTAGGAGCTCTACTTTTTTTTTTCTTATTCTTTCTATTTGACTCGTCTTAAACTTAATATCAGTATGTAAATTGTACATTCGATATACTACCACTAGTTATGTAGTTTCTGAGTGTTATAATAAAGTTTTCAAGTTTTATTTAAAATTATTAATGTGAATTTCCCTAGTTGATTTGTTATCGTAAATAAAAAAAAATCACTTTGGTTGATGGATAAAGAAGAAAACATATATGGATGGTTCTGGTTGATAGGGCATATAAGAGTTACCTCGGTCAATCTCACATTAGCAAGAGATAAATCGATATAACATCATTAAAATGAACCAATTCGAATTCAACCCAAATAATTACGGAATATTTGTTAACTTAGCTAGTTTATGTCATTATGTTGCGCATGACATTTGCAAAGTTAAAGATTGAATAATAGACAGACTGTTCTATTTTTATAATCTTGATTTCCATAGAACACCTTCATCATTTGTAGTTTTCATGTTGCATAACCTATTGTTTAAAAGCCTCTATTTGTTGGAAAATTCCTACAGAAGTGCCACGGTTAATGTTCCCTTTGCAACTAATTAGTTTTTTCTTTTTCCCTTTTTTTGTAAAAGGATATCAAAAGTGGAAATTGGTGGTTGAATGTCTGCGGCATAAACATTGGATTTTGGCCTAAACAAATATTCACAAAAATGTCAAGATCAGCGACTTACGTTGGAGTAGGAGGTGAAGCGTATGGCCCAAGTAGTAGTCCTCTTCCTCCGATGGGAAATGGTTATTATCCAGTTAATAATAATATGGAGTTAAGCGCATCTTTTAGTAACTTGGTGTTTGTAGATGAAAATCATAGAAAAATTGATCATCCACAAGTGGAGCGATATACAAATGATCCACATTATGGTATCAATAATGCCTATAGTACAGGATACTTTGGGGATGTCATTCTCTATGGTGGCATAAAGAAATAAGAAACTATTATTTTGAGGATAATACCATGGAAGCAAATACGCCAATACCAAGAAACACGCCTATCCCTACAACTATGGAAAGACAAACTTAACATATATCAGGGCGCGCGTGAGACTACAAGCTAAATCGAATCACTTTCTGGGCACATTTTCGTTATATGGGATTCCTCCGGCACCCAAAGGTGTGGCAAAGTTCTAAATCACTTTCACAACTCACGTTGATGGTTATGAACATAGGTTACATGGGTTTATATATACAATACAAGAAAATTAGGGGAGCCTATAATATTTGCGATATGCTCCATAATTAGGAACATACAAAGGACTATTAAAATGATCTAATGCTATATTTACAACCATGATATGATACACCTAATATTAGCCTTAGATAGAAGATTACAAAATATTGGTTTTGCTAGTAGTTTCTTCAATATTCCCACGCAAGATGGACGGTCTTGGACGAAGTCCAATCTTGGACACAAGTAGATTAAAACGGTCCTTTGGAAGACGCTTAGTAAGTGCATCCGCAAGTTGGTCCAATCCATTGATGTATTGAATGCGAACGCTGACACGTTGGATGTGCTCTTTGACGAAATGGAAAGCCATGGCGAGATGTTTCATTCGAGAATGGAAAACAGGGTTATCGGAGTAATGAGTAGCACTGAGGTTGTCACGGTAGATAGTGGGTGCTTTAGTGACTCTAATGTCGAGTTCCATTAGCAACGAGGTGAGCCAAAAAACCTCTGCGGTGGTGTCAGCAATGCCTCTGAATTCGACCTCAGTGGAAGACCGAGACAATGCTCGTTGTTTCTTAGCAGCCCATGAGAAGGGTTGAGACGTAATCATCCGGGTCTCCAGCCCAATCGGCATCACAATATGCGTGAAGACACGAGGGGGAGTTCTTGTTGAGATGAATACCATAATTAACTATGCCATGAAGGTATCATAAGACTCGTTTGAGGCTGCCAGTGAGTGGTCGTGGGGTGGTGAAGAAATTAGCCAATTTGTTAATAAGGTAGGCAATGTCAGGGCGAGTGAGGGCAAGGTATTGAAGACTACCGACGATGGCACGATAATCAGTCTCGTTTTCAACGGGTTGATTTGATTCTTTGGTTAGATGTGGATGTGATAGCATAGGTGTGGGCATGGGTTTGCAATCTTGCATGTTGTACTTGTGTAGAAGGTCAGTGGTGTATTTAGCTTGATTTAGGAGTAAGCCATGAACTGAGATGGTGACGCTCTTATTTAATCGGAAATGTCTTGATTAGGCTTCTGCTTAAATGAGGGTGTTCCAAAAGTTTTGATTAGTTTATGCTCTAATTGAGTTTATTGTTGACTCTTGACCCTGGACCATCGATGTGAATTGATTAGGTTGAGATTTGACTCCTCCTTTTAGTCTAGTTGTTGACTAAGGTTGAGCCCGGGAGTGAGGACTCAAAGAGGATGCTTTTTTTTTTTTTTACGGTTTAAATATCACCTTCGGGAAAAGGGTCGAGATGACCGGGGATTTACCGCGGGCTTAGGACCTTGACCATAGTGAGAGGTGAAAGAGAATAGGCCTATTTTAGTCAACCTTTAGCATTGAGTTGGAGAGTCCGACTTACGAGCTCTTGAGGGAGGTGAGTCGGTACTACTATCATCCGAATACGAACCCGGGAGGGAGGTGTTTGGCAACTTAGAGGCGTTCCTTCCCAACGACCCACCCCTCGGCAACTAGTTGTTGGAACTAATTGTTATTGTTATTTTGGGTGGTTAAATTGTACCCTAGGCCCTTTAATTGATTGAGTAAACCGCAACTTATAACCTTGCTTTTACTTCTTAGTTTTTATCTTAGTTAATTTCATTTGCTTGTTACTGCTCTAACTCTATTAGTTAATCAACCATCCAAGTTGCGTTTGACTTAACTAAACACGAGTTAGAAAAATTAGTAGTCACCCAAGCTCCTCGTGGTTCGACCCTCAACTAGTGCAACAATACTCGTTCACTTGCGAGGTTTTGAAATTACATTATTTGTTTTGATCTTAAACAAAAAAAAAATGTGTAGGTCATATGCTCGTTGGCACATTGGGCAATTGGGCTCACTCCGGTATAGAGTTATAGACCAGAAAAAGAGTCGCAAATAGTGGACATGAGGTTCAGTAGAGTATATTCCATCTTTTGTGGCATCCGTCTAATCAGCGTTCCATCTCCTCGACATCTCTTTTAGGAGGCGTTTGTTTCGTGCATAAGTATGGCTTTGTAATCAGGAATCATACTTGAGCGATATGGAATTGGAACTTGATTCCTCATACCATGTAATCAGGAATCATACTCGGTATTTTAGTAATAGTCAAATTGTATTCTATATCAGTCTTCTAAAGAGTAGCTTGTAAATAGGCTTCCGACTTGCTGAATTCTTAATATCCAATGCATTTGTTAGGAAAACACTTGTCTAATCGGAGTGTATAATATTTTGCAGTTTCCTTGATAGTATGTTTGAGGTGTCTTTTGTCAGAATTCTTGCTTCGGCGGTTTGACGAGTTTCTCTATATATGATTATATGTTATGCTGAATCAGTAGGTAATGCACTACTTTGAACTTGTATTCATATTTCATAGCATAACCAACACTTATTTTCCTCTTTTAAACTAAATGATAAATATCTAGAAATAGTAATTTGTATGGATTCAAGTTTCAAACCATTCCAAACCCATATTAATCCCTGAAATTTACAACATTCACCTAAATTTCTTGGACGTTGAGAAGGTGCTAAATTGCTAATATATCCTATATGAATTATGTATGTTATTTCATAATATATTAAAATTATTATTGTTTTAGCTTGGATTTAAATTTTGTCATAATAAGATTCACATAGGATTATGAAAATCTAAGCCCTATAAACAAAATAAGCACATTATTAGTGAACTCCACAAGTCAGAAGAGCAAAAAAACATATGCACCCGTAGTCCAATATAATGTCTACTATAAGCGTAAAACAACTTTACGATAAAATATTGTAAAATCATTGTTAAAGTGTTTTGATGTTGTTAATAGCCAATCATGGTAATTTGAAGGGTTATTAAGTAAATTAATTGATGATTCATTATTGGCCTATTGAGTCTTGAGAAGCGTATAAAGAAATCAATTTTCAAAGTGTTGGAGACTTGGAGTTATGAGGGTTTCAAAATACTATAAAACCCTTCCCAATAGACACAAGTCAGTCCTCTCAACTTCTCCAAATTAAACTCGTCTGTTTCCTAGTCTCCTCTGCTTCCAATCCATCACTATTTTTGTTGTTGTTGTTTAATACTCTCTATGGGTAACAGTAATGAAGAATGGCCGGTTATAGGAATCGATCTTGGGACCACGTATTCATGCGTTGGAATATGGCAGCATGAGCGTGTTGAGATAATCACTAATGATCAAGGCAACAGAACAACTCCGTCTTGGGTCGCATTCACCGAAACCGAGAGGCTTATTGGTGAAGCCGCCGAGAATCAAGGCCGCATCAACCCTACTAACACCATCTTTGGTTTGTCTTCCTTTATTTAATTTAATTTATTCTTGTTTAATAATTAATGCCTATACCTACCAGTGTGTCTACGGATGTATGGAGTGTCGATTACTTTAGCTTAGTTATGTGAACAGCCACCCAAATAATACGTTGGTTGTTTGTACATAATAATTGGAACAGATGCAAAACGGCTGATTGGTAGGAGATTTAATGATGAAATGGTGCAGAAGGACATGAAATTGTGGCCATTTAAGGTCATTGCTGGTCCTGATTATGGTCAAGATAAGAAACCACTTGTTATGGTAACCTACAAGGGACAAGAGAAGCAATTCACTGCTGAGGAGATATCCGCTATGATCCTTATGAAAATGAAGGATACCGCTCAAGCGTATCTAGGCATTCCAGTTAAGAATGCTGTTGTTACTGTTCCTGCCTACTTCAATGACTCTCAGCGCCAAGCAACAAAAGATGCTGCTGCCATTGCGTCTCTCAACGTGCTGCGCATTATAAATGAACCCACCGCAGCTGCCATTGCCTATGGTCTAGACAAGAAGGGATTACAGACTCACAACTCTAAGAAGAACGTGTTGGTCTTTGATCTTGGCGGTGGTACTTTTGATGTCTCCTTGGTCATTATTGAAAAGGATATCTTTGAAGTCAAGGCAGTGGGTGGGGATGCCCACCTCGGCGGTAATGATTTTGATAATAGAATGGTTAGTCACTTTGTAGAAGAGTTCCAGAGGAAGCACAATATAGATTTGAGTCACAATCCCAGGGCTCTTGGACGATTGAAGTCGGCTTGTGAAAGAGCCAAGAGAGCCCTCTCAACAACTACACAAACAACTATTGAACTCGATTGCCTTTCCGGTGGAATTGATTTTAGCTCAACTGTAACTCGTGCTCGTTTTGATAAGTTGAATGTTGATCTGTTTAAGAAGTGCATTGACCCCATTCAGCAGTGTTTGAGTGATGCTGATATCAGCGGGAATGATGTTCATGATATTGTCCTTGTTGGTGGTTCGACTCGCATACCCAAGGTTCAGCAGTTGTTGCAAGAGTTCTTTGATGGAAAGGAGCTCTCAAGAAGCATCAATCCCGATGAGGCTGTTGCATATGGGGCTGCAGTCCACGCCGGGATATTATGTGGTGTAACCAACAAAGGTATGGTTCTTGTGGATGTTACTCCATTATCCCTTGGTGTTGAGGTGGGTTCCGGGAACATGTCTGTCGTTATCCCGAGAAATACAACTATTCCAACGAGACAAGGGCGTATCTATGGAGCCTTGCATACTAAGAAGCGTATGTATGGAGGGACTGATATCGACTGCCGGGCATCTGTTTTGGAAATCCCTGTCTATGAGGGCGAGAGACTTAAAGCTCAAGACAACAATTTTCTGGGAGTCTTTGAGCTTTCTGGCATTGCGCCGTCCAATGGATCTTCTAGCTTGATTAATGTTTGTTTCGAGATCGACGATAATGGAATTTTGAACGTATCAGCGGAGGACACCAGCTCTGGCAACAGGAGTGAAATTAGGATAACGAACCGCAGCAGGCTGACAAAGACAGAGATGGATAGAATGACGAATGAGGCGGAGGAGTACAAAGCCCAAGACAAGAAGCATGAGGAAATGGTGAAAGCCAAGAACACATTAGAGGACTATGCCAATGACATGTGGGAAAAGCTTAGCAATTGTGGGAAGAAGATTGGAGCTAATGACAAGAAGACGATAATGGACGCGATACAGCAGATATTTGAGTGGTTAGATTGGAACTCTGACCAAGTCCTTGATGCAGGCAAGTATGCGGAGAAGCTAGAAGAGATTGAATTATTATGCAAGCCCTTTATTTCTAAGATGCACTGAATTTAGTACAAGGAGCATATGCAGCTCAACTCTTCCAACACTTTATCTATGGATATTAAAATCTTTACGAGATGTTCATCTTCCTATATTATTACTTCCAACAGATCTCAAAAGTCGACTTTACGTCTCTAAATATCTCTATTTCAGGCTATTTGCTAATTCGGTTACCTTGAGTCATATTTATAAATATGACATATAGGGATTGCAATGCGAGTTTCAAGACATTTTATTTCGAGGCCCTAATCGACCCGAAAATCGTGGATAATAACCTTTCAAAATGTCGCTATTTTAAGCCATATGTCAACCCTTGTTACCATGAGTCATTTTATATGTGATAAAGGGATTGCATTGCGAATTTAATGACCATTTTATTTCAGACCTGGGTCATTTTAGAGTAGAGTAGTTAGAATTCAATGGTCAAATTGTTGTTTTAGTCTGTTAGGGGTATTATTTGTCGAACTTGTAGTGATCTATATAAAGAGACATCCTCTAATTGTAATAGCCAGATTTTAGTTAATGAAAAACACTTTGCTTTTGTGCAAAACCCTTTCCTTCATGTTTTAATATTATCTTAGCAAATTAGAAATCCTCAAAAAAACGAACACATCCTCGTTTGTTTTTTCATTGTTTTTGCTGCTGAAAATTTCACAACTTTGGTTTATATTTCAACACAAATCAATTTAGATATGCTGCAAAATCTATTGATTATGCAAATCCCTTTATGAGGGCGAGAGACATAAAGGCCAGGACAAGAATTTTTCGGGGATGTTTGTGCTCGGTGGCCTTTCTTCTACCGATGGAGCTTCGAGCTTGATTAATGGTGTCTTCGAGATTGACACGAATGGAATTCTGAATATATCAATAAGCTCAGGTGCTAAGAAACATATTGACAGAATGAGGAATGAGGTAGAGGATTACAAGGCTCAAGACAATATATAATAAGTAGTCACAAATATAATATAATAATGGTGAAAGGCAAGAACACATAATTAGAGGACTATATTAAAGATGAAAAAAACACTTAAAAGAGTTACACAGGTATTAGGAATCTTAGATTAGATTACTTGTACTTGTACTTGTATTTGAGTTCCACTAGAATTCAAACACACTAATCAGGTTATAATAATAATAATAATAATAATAATAATAATAATAATAATAATAATAATAATACTGTAAAAGTTGAATTCATATTTATAGGGTTGTTTGATCTTCAGATAATTTAAGATCGATATGGATCAAAAAGATGATCTATGGCCGGCTGTTGGAATCGATCTAGGGACGACCTACTCTTGTGTCGGCATCTGGCAGCACAACCGTGTTGAGATTATCACCAACGATCAGGGGAACCGAACAACGCCGTCTTGTGTCGCCTTTGCCCAGAACAAGCGTCTTGTTGGTGATGCTGCAAAGAACCAAGCCACTGTCAACCCTACCAACACCATCTTCGGTTTGTTTTTCTGTTCAATTCTTTTCTTTTAACAACAATGTTAATATACATGATACTCAGCATGAAACATAGACTATGGGTTTGACAAACATTGTTATTAGGAAATTCAAAGTAATCAATCGTAAATCATTACAGATACAAAGAGACTCATAGGCCGGAGATATAGCGACGATACAGTACAGAATGACATTATACTGTGGCCTTTTAAGGTCATTCCTCATCCCGATTCTCAAGACAAGGAGCCAATGATAGAGGTCACCTACAAGGGTGAACACAAGCACTTTACTCCCCAGGAAATATCGGCTATGATACTCGCCAAGATGAAAGACATGGCAGAGGCCCATCTTGGCTCCCAAGTAAACAACGCTGTCGTTACTGTTCCTGCATACTTTACTGATTCTCAGCGTCAGGCTACAAAAGATGCTGGACTTATTGCTGGACTTAATGTTATGAGGATTATCAACGAGCCTACAGCAGCTGCCATTGCATATGGTCTCAACCACCATGTTCCCGACAATGAACTCGCCAGAAAAAACATTCTGGTTTTCGATGTGGGTGGCGGGACCTTGGATGTGTCTTTAGTGTCTGTCTCAAAAGATGTCTTTGAAGTTAGAGCAGTTAGTGGGGACACCCATCTTGGTGGTGAAGATTTCGACAACAGAATGGTGTCTCATTTTGTGCAGGAATTTAACAAAAAGCATAGTGTAGACATTAGTGACAACCCTAGAGCTCTTGGCAGATTGCTAGTCGCTTGTGAGAGAGCGAAAAGAACGCTTTCTGTCACTACTGAGGCTAGTATTGAGATTGACTGTCTCTTTGATGGGATCGATTTTATTTCAACGGTAACACGAGCTAGATTCGAGAGGTTGAATATGGATCTATTCAGGAAGTGTATTGATCTTGTGGCTCAGTGTTTGAGTGATGCAAAGATAGACAAGAGCGATGTTCATGATGTGATACTTATTGGCGGGTCAACCCGGATACCCAAGATCCAGCAGATGTTGCAGCGTTTTTTCAATGGGAAGGAGCTCTGCAAAGGTATTAACCCAGACGAGGCGGTTGCCTACGGGGCTGCCGTACAGGCTGCCATGTTGACAGGGGTGTGTTTGGACAAGGATGACTTTGTATTGGTGGATGTAACCTCTTTATCTCTGGGAATTGAGCTCTATGGTGGCGAGATGAGAGTAATCATTCCTCGTAATACCGTCATCCCAACAGAAAAGATGATCGGAAACCTCACGACAGTCCACGACAATCAGACTTCAGCCCATTTTAAGGTGTACGAGGGTGAAAGATGCATGGCACAGAACAACAATTTGCTCGGGGAATTCAACCTCTCGGACATTACTCGAGCACCCAAAGGTGTCCCGAAGCTTAAGGCCTCCTTCAAGATTGATGCAAACGGTATCCTCACCGTCACTGGAGAGGACACCGACACAGGAAACAAGAAAACAGTCACTGTTACTAACTGTAGCAGGTTGTCGAAGGAGGATCTCAATCGAGCATTGAAAGAGGCTGAGAAATATCGGGTCGAGGAACAACAATATGAGAATTTAGTCAAAGCTAAGAACACTATAGAAAACTACGCCAATACCGTGTGGGATATTGCGAAAATTTACGGGGAGATGGTAGGAATTGATTGCCAAACTCTGAAAAATGTCGAGGATGAGATCGAGAAGACGTATCAGTGGCTCGATTGGAATGTTGAGCTTGTAGAGGCTTCTAACTATGTTGACAAGTTGCGGGAACTCAAGAATAAATGTGAGCCATTTGTGTGTAGGTGCTGTATCTTCTGTTGTCGACATGCTGAAGATGAAGATGTGGATGTTGAGGAGCTGCGTTTCATGATAGCGAGCAGATTTAATGTACAAGCTTGATGAATGATCTAAGTATGCAGAAACATATAACTGATTGAAATATATGACTGTTATTACTTACAGTATGTTTTTTCTAGAGTTCTAGTTTCATTCAAATGACTGTTAGGACTTTTTTTTGTAGTTACTCTCACACACACCAACCACAGTTAGTAGAGATTAGCCAACAAAAAAATCATTTACCTCTTTAAATTTAATTAATCTTTTATGCAAATTTATACTTCCAGGCTTCATCTGGTGTCTGTACAGCAATTAACAAAAGTTCCAGAGTGAAATGAAGCCAACTGATTTTTATAGCTTGGCATTACTCATCAGCCATTTGTTGCCCTAGAACCTTCAGTGAAGCTATAACGAAATAAGGTATCTGTTCGATTTGCATGAACTAAACACGTCCTGCAAGCATTTTCATGGGATTATCATGGAATCGGATATCAATTTGGTATTGGTAAAAGATACACCTTTACATGCTAAACAGAGAGACGAGATGAACAACAATTCTTTTAATTACTACGAGTATTTTTTTAGCAGAACCAAAAGTGATGAACAAAGGCACATCAATGCTACAAAGACCACGGAGAACATGACTACCGGAGTTCCTCAGTGCTGAACTTATTCCAAGCTTCCTGTATAAGACCAGTGGGGGTAAAACCTCAGATATGTCAAGGAAATGACCCTGCACTAGAATCAATATGAAATAACTCAACCCAATGATAAAATACCTTCAATAGATCAAAAGCTTTTTCAGCAACATATTTTTGTTCAAGATTAGCACCTCTCTGCTGAACTTTATCGGGGTGAACACACAATGCAGCCCTCTTGTATGCAATCTTAACTTGAGAGGAAGTGATTAAGTCGGTTATAGAAACAGGACGCCAACCAAATTCTGGCCCGAGCACCTGCTCGTTGGATGATTTAAAGTAGGAGAGGTTAATGTAGTCTACCAAAAGGCCAATTTTTAAAACATTACAATTAACAAGGTTAAATACATCATCCAGGCATCCAATTACGGTGAAAGAATGATTTCAGATGAACTAATATAGCCATAAAACAAATAGATACTGAAGCAAGAGTACAATAGGTAAGATTCGCGGATTGCAAGTTGGACTGACATATCAAATACACACGAAATTAAACCAGATGCATGGTAAAATATATGGGAAAATACAGCACATAACCAAATGGCTCACGAAGAGCGAGTAAACCATCAATTTCTCATCTTCAAGACTTTGAAGGTCCGCAAACAAAACTCTATACAGGGCTTAATTCCTTGTTCTCCATATTTGCTATTTCAAAATAAATAATCAATCAATTGATGATTTATTCCTCGTTCCAATATTTGATAGAGTATTTAGGGTTTAAACCAGATACACTATTCCTTGTTTCCCATATTTAATATATCAAAATAATTGATCAATCAATTGACGATTTCCTTGTTCCTGTATTTGATGACGAATATATTTTTTTAAAACCAGATATAATCTATTCCCTGTTCCCATACTATCCTTGCTTAAAAACAAATATCCTGTATCCTATTTGGCGCTCCTAGTGGGAAAGGAATGACTTTGTAATGGTAATTCTTGAATCACCAGTCTCACCACTAAAGTTAATAAGGACCCGACGGTTAGCGGGATTTCCTTTTGAAGTGGTTTTAGCGGCATATACAGTGCAATTATCAAGAGGAGACCACGAAGACATATTCAAGGATCAAATCTCAAACCCATCTATAATACATGGTATGGTAGTAACCAAGCACCATGCTTAGGGACAAAATTAAATACAACCCACACGGAAGAAATCTTGATTATTTGACAAAATTATGGCAAAAATAAATCAACTCAAAGTAATCAAATTTATAAGTAATGAAAAACTCTACCTGTTGCAGAGATGACAATAGCGCTCGTAAATTTCCTTCTTTTCCAGCAGCCCATCTCTTCATCTCCCCGTCCATGGCATCAGCGAGTCTCTAAAAACCAGCAGATAAAAGCACAGTGAGTCAACAAAATTACAAGACTATGCATTCAATTTACACACTTCTTGAAAGGTCAAGAGATACTTACATGTTTTTCTTCCTGCTCCTGCTGAGCTTTGAATTCACGCTGATTCATCTCAGCCACAGCATGTTCCTAGATGCATTTGCAACATAAAATTGAATTAAACTACTTTGAACCAAAGCATTAGTTCAGTAGCAAAATGACCAGTATGACATAAAGTCGGCTAAGAATGTTCTCCGTCAAAATCTAAGCAAAACCATCGATCGAGAAAGATTCATAGACCAAGGTATACATGGTATATAATAGGAGGCAAGACATAAAGCAGCAGCTAAGCAAAACCATCGATCGAGAAAGATTCATAGACCAAGGTATACATGGTATATAATAGGAGGCAAGACATAAAGCAGCAGTTTATCTAACTTACCACACTACTGCTCTCCAATAACAGCAATGGTATTAACAAAACAAAATATAATAAAATTCTGAAGCGTTTGGGTTCATTCAGTAAAGCTGAAAAACTAACGAAGGGCTATTGGAGCTGAAGATCAACAATTATGAGAAACAGATATTTGTTTGTAATGTAATGTTAAAATCAGATGCCTTAAGGAATTTAAGTACATGAAAGGACCTCTGGTCTCTAAAGTCAATGATTTTCGACTTCACTGCTCAAGCAAGAAAAAGGGCTTGGGGTATTTGAAGGACTCAGGCCTGCATAGACCTTAAGCAGAGTTCAGAGATGGATGATCAATATAAATTTTCCCTAGCACCTCCATTGCCTTTTGTTTCCTCTCCCCTTTCAGTTCATCAAATACACTAAAATATTGAGTAGGAAATAATAACTCTATGGATGATAAGACTAAACAAGGCAAGAAGCCCCCTGCCTGATGCGAACATCACTTTCATAAAAGTCCTCCCTGGTCCAAGACGTATAATATTCAAAGCTCATGTTTCAAAGTTCACCTTCATTTAAAGAAGCACCTTATTCGATGTACAAGTACGATTTTTAAGGAAAATGTAGCCCTCCATAAATAACAGTAATAATACAAAAACAAGATCATTTCTGACAAAAGACGAAGTTGTCATGTAGCTACAGCATTTATCCAATCTACATACCATACGCGCTTTAGCTCTTAGGTAACTTGCATATCTTAGATTACGTCTCTCATCACTTTCTCCTTCTCTTTCCTGAAACACTCCAGATGCTGGTGAACCTTTTAGCAAAATAAAAGTGATCTCGTTATTTCATTAGCATATCAATTACAAAAGAATATCAATAAAGTTGAAAATGATAAAAACTACCTACCTTCAAATATTGAAGAAAAATCATCAGGAAAAACTCCAGGAGAAACTTTCTTATCTGTGCCAAATCCAGTTCCAGAAAACAAATTTGGTTCCTCGTAAATTTTCGTGTTCTGAAATGTGCAAGTGTTAACCCTTATCTCAAACCAATAGCAAAGCTAAAGTTAAAACAATAAATCTAAAAATATATATAGCCCTGCACGAATTGACTTTTTACCATAGCTGAGTTTTCTGATATAGGTGTACTCTTTTTAGTCTGAGGTCGGAAAAACGAATCTAGATCAGTTGCTTCAGTTTGGAACATCATGTCCGCCTTCTCCATCTTTTCTTTCTGTACGGAACCTCCATCTATGCTTACATCAAAGTCAAAAAAGTTTGTCTCCTGCGGTTTGTGATTGACTGTCTTCTTTGGATCACTCTTTGCTGTAAAACTACCTCCATGCCCACTGGCACCATTTTTCATCCTGTGTGTGGCAAAATTTTCAAGTTCTTCAAGAGATGAAACACCCGGATCCTTCATATTTGCAGAAGCCTGAGCTCTTCAAAATGTTGCAATAAAAAAAAATTACAATCTCAGCAAAGTTTAAAAAAAAAAAAAAATCAAACGAAATATGAAAATGTTCTTTTCTATCTCAAAGGTAACGGATAACTCAGCAAGCATCCAGCCTCCTTGCATAATAGTGGAAGTATGTAAGAAAAGGGTGACAACAAAACAATCACACCCCAATCACTTAAGCTAAACATCCAACGACCTAAATTAAACTAGAAGGTGGCTGCAAGAATATAATCCTAGATTTCTAGCTCATGGTGGTGGAACGCATCCAGCTTGGTCTGCCTAGAAAATCTTTCATGTCAATGAACACTGGCAATCCATCTAGCAAGAAAACTCGGAACTTTTTATATTGCCAAAAATTTGAAGTTCATAAAACCACATGAAACTCTCATGATTCAAAGCCATAGCAAGGAATGGAGCTAAGCAGACGACGAGTTTGCTAATGATGCAACGTAACTGACATAACTTTTGCAGTACAGTAGTATTATATCATCCATTGTGCATCAAGTTGAAACTAATGATTTTGTATATTAAGCATATGCCAGCTTATTCCATTCTGATTCAAGTAATAAAGAAATCATACGAAAATACAAGAAATTAGGATAAACAAACAGCAACATACCTATCATTGACGGTAAAGCTCCTCCCAAAGCCAGGTAGTAAATCATCATTATCCCCTTTGTTCTCTCCTAATCTCTTGACGCCTCTTTGGTCCAAACCCAATTTAGCCATTTTCCCCCAAAAATCATCGACAGGATCGGAGGAGAGCAAATCAGCATTACCAACCTCAACAGTGCTGCTACTACTCTCAGAAAACCCCCATATATCATCACCACCATTAACATCTGAAGATTTCGTGCCTGAATCCGTTGAACCCTTAAACATGGATTCCATATCGAACTCGAACCCCCCACCTCCTCCTCCTCCTCCTCCTCCTCCTCCTCCTCCTCCAGAATTGTTGGTAGGCATTTGAAACACACGATCAAAAACATCCCCACTAACATAAGTTTGACTATTGTGACTTGAATTAAACCCAAAAATATCATCATTTTGATCAGCAAAAAGAGACCCACCTCCAGAATTTGATTTTGAAAAGGATTGTGAGAGAAAGTTGGGATCTTGATTATTCTGGGATTTGGGAGGTTGTTTGGATGCAGCCATAGGAGCTGACTTACCCTTAGGGTTGATGCCATAATGTTTAACTAAAACACCAAAATCGTCCATGTTATTGATTTGATAGATCCTCAAACCAAAATTGGGTATTATGATTGAGCTCAAACTGCAGGAAGCAATCACAAATCACAATGCATGGAGTAAATTAGAATACAAGTTATTGTCGGTGCAGTAATTGATGAACAAGAAATAGGACGATTAATTAGGAAATTAGATACAATACTAGAAATTAATATCAGAGTAAATTGAAAAAATTACCAGAAATGGCGGGAATATGAATATGATGATGATGATGATGATGATTAATCAGGTAGTAAATCACGGAAATAAGATGTAAAATGAATATCTCTTCCTCTTCAATTCTTCATATGTTGTGTTGGTATGAATTAATCAATTAATTAATGTCCTTTACAAATACATCTTCTTTTATAACACCATTAATTATTAATTATTAATTAATTTTAATTATTTTCTTAATTTTCTTAATGACTATGGTCCGTGGTCCATGGATGATTGGATGTAATATTTTTTTGTTTTCCTTGAAAACGTGTAATTTTATGGAATGAAAATGAGTCACTTGGTCCCTTTGTCTTTCTTACTAATTTGTTCATTTACTTGATTCTTTACGTAAGATTATTGCTAAGTTCTGGAATTACTAATAATTTTACTAAAGTTTGGACAAAATTTTAAGTCGAATTTTTAGAATTCAAGACTCGATTTAAAACTCTATAAAAACTGTGACACAATTATTAAGGAAATTTATCCAACAATGAATAGATCACATGGGTTATTTTATTTTATTCCTTTTTTTCTCAAAACTCACATTTTTTCGAGAGAAATGGAAAAGTAAAGTTTAAGGTATAGAAAATAATAAAAGTTAATATGACAGAGTCTTGCCAATAATCATACCTTATAAGTTCCGTATAAGGCAAAGTAAAAGTATTTTCAACATAAAACTTACTTAAATAGTGAGCAAACTCGGATAGTTCATTTTAACTATTGTTGGTTTTCTTTCCACGATAAATTTGGTTGTTTAAAACTTTTTTGTCCTAAGAAAGTTAATGTAACCTATTAATCATTCCCTTCCCAGCTTCTGTCATCCCAGCATCACCGACACATTGTTATTCCACTGCAATTATACTACAACCTGTTAAGGAAGGAGTATTACAGAGTACATGAATTCTTATATAAAACAGTTTTGTAATTTTCATTCCCTTGATTTGCATAATTGCATTAGTCAGACACAAGGCCGTACAACTATCTTATATTTACTATTTATCCCGATTCATACATATTTTTATTCCACTGATTCGATCATCAATCGTCATAAGTATTATTATAGGCAGCCTGGCTATGGAAAGTAGGGAGGCACAATGTTGTTCAGTCTAGGACTGATAATAATAAGTAACAGAATAGAATGCCAAGGAAAAAATGGCTCTACAATATTTGAACCTAACCTGCAGAATATATCAAGCCACTAGTCACCACTGGACCAACATTTTTGTGTTTTATTAAGTCGATTTTTTAATGTCCAACCCTTGTGCACCTTGTTACCCTTTCAGGGATCAACTATTCTTACTCATAGCTTTAAACGACTGAAAATGTTTCATCAAAGAACAAAAAATACAGAATGAATCTACATGAACTAGCTACCCTGTTGATAATATAATTTTCGAGACTACAAAATATCGACAAACCAAAGCTCAGACTCCAATGTCCATCTCCTTGTCGAACTTGATGGCCAGGGAGTTAACAGAATCACAAGGACTACTACATACCCAAAATAGGTGCCCAAATGAGAGAACACGAACGAGTGTACAAATAGGCAGCTTGATGTCACTCTTTCTTCAAGCGTTCCAGTATAGATTCGGCGAAACTCTGTTGCCTGCATACAACAAAGCGAGGCTATCATTTGAGGATATCGACATGCATGAATCAAGAGTGATGTCGTTCACTAATTATATGTAACATTAGGTACAAGAGTGCCAATCAACCATACTTGCGCTCGATGTGCTTGGGACTCGGGCGTGAATATTTCAAGTAACCATCCCAAGGAACCTTTTTCAGACCTGCTCTCACTGATATCATGTCTCTCACTCTAGAACAAGAGCCACAGCAATTAGGTTACAGTTGTAAATCAACGGACATAGGAATTTCAGATGATGGGGACGTAAATAAAAATCCGCACCTCTCTGCAAAATCGATTGCTGTTTCTCCAGGCTTCAGAGTCTGGGGCTCCATATACCAAACATCACAAACAACGGCCCATGACGTCATTAGTTGCAGAAGGTGTGTTGTGAAGGATTGCCTGTAACATATACACATTTTGCATTATAATCACATACCCTTGGACCATAAAAATAAGTCCTACACATTATAGTTATGGTGTTAAACTGTAGTATTAGTGGTAATTATGAGCGCGGACAATGGTGCAGTTTATCCCTGTATCAGTGAGACATTAATGCAGGATTGGTCGTAAATATAATCAATTTTTTTAAGTCCTTTATATGTTGGAACTTGGAAAGTATTGATAAGGTAAGGGAGAACAAAATCATCATGGAACATGATCACTAAGAACAAAATCATCATTTATTTTGCGCTCTATGATCGCTGAGAACAAAATTCACAGGCAATTGAGGCAAACAATGAAATCGTAAAATCAAAAGAGCATGCAACCAGATGCCTGATGGTACAGAAAACAAAACAAAACACTAAATGAAAGAAAACTTAGCCGATAAGCCTAGCAAGAATCTTAGCTAATGGAAAAACAATAGAAAATATTCAGGAGACAGTAGCAGTAGCATGTAAAGATAATTAGCAAGCTGTTAGAAGCTCTTACTTCCTGCTGTTCCAGAAGGCGTCAACGAAAATTTTGTTGTACTTGATTGCAATTGGACAAACAGTGCACCCAAGTTCAAATGCACCCTGATAAATACTAGGAAAGTTCAGCAACGTAATAATAAAAAACAAGAGACACGCCACAGCAAACGAATCACTTTAAGAGAGCTTGTAAAGTATATACATATGAATAATTTTTAAATCACAAGTCTTGTATAAGCCAGTCTCAACTCTCACATATGAGACCGACTAAACTCATCTTGTTTTCCCCATTTAAATCAAACTATAATGGGTCGACCTCACGCGTAAGACAGTCTCATATTTTGGCGGGATGAGGGGAGAAGCCTGTAATGGAAAAGTTAAACCTCTTACCTTCTTAAACATAACTGTGTACTGATTGTTCACACACGTTCCTTCAGGAAATATCAAAAGGGGATTATTGTCCGCCCCTATAACATGTTCTCTTAACCTGAAAAGTCCAGCGTCAAACACAATAACTAAGATTTCAAGTATACAAGGTCAATGTGATTGAGCTTCTTTAAAATTTAAACATACTTCCTAGAGATAATTTCACGATCCTTTGCTTCAGATCGGTTGAACCAAATGCATCCAACACCCTCTAAGATGGTGCTCTGCAGCAGACCTGTAGCAAGTAAAATGAGAAAATTTACAGAGGAAAAGACATACGTGTTTGGGACAAAAGTAGGCTAAAGCCCGAACGCACAGTATAAGCCCTATTCATGAGGAACTAAGGTTTCATATTTTCCAAGGCAAACACTAACCATATTAAATGATCTCAATAGAGGAAGGCTTACATGGTGGTCCACCCCAATCCTAGCAGTCTACCACTATGAATACCCCTTTACGGATCATGTACTCATGGTAACCTCCCTTTCTTATACGAATCCATATATGATTCTCTCTATATGGTAGCTCTAACTTGTGTGTCAAAGGCGCTCCTCCCCAGGTTAGACTCCTAGGGCCATCGGAGGTCCATGTGCATGTATACGAAAGAGAGAGCGGATCCAGGAGGGCATTAAATCGCCTCTGGTACTTTCAATAGGACTCTCAATGAGAAAGAATTGAGATCAGCCAAGGGTCCAAGGTATAGATTTTAGATCAAAATAATTCATGGAATGATATTTCCAGAGAATAAGTCAGATATCCAGACTAGTTGCTCTTAAGTCTGAACATTTAAGATAAAGTACAATTGCCTGATATGTCCTGAAAGAATGATTTTTCACTTTGATTTTACTGATACTGATAAAACAATAGGAATCTTCAGAAGCTCACCAACCCATCCTGGATGCTTTTGCATGATAACAGCAAATGCAGTCATCTGCTCTAATATAATAAAATCGATCATGGAAGTATGATTGGCCACAAACACCTGTTTTAGCAATGGAGGAAAAAAAAACAATTATTAGTTGAATAACTGTCCGGTATCCTGTCTATCCCAAAGAGATTGCCGCTCCGGTATCCTGTCTATCCCAAAGAGATTGCCGCTCGTCCAAACAGCGTACATACATAATTAAATTCTATAAAATAAAGTGCCTATAGAAGCGCGGCAGAAAAGTTGAATGCAAGATCGTTATATCCAGCAAGTGGATAACCGATAACCTAAGTATCTAAAAGTAAAGTGGACCTTTCTTTGTATGAAGACTGCATGTTTGATAACCAAATAATTTTAAAATACGAAAGAGATAAACCTGCTTTGGTCTCATACAGGGGCGTGGTCCATGGTACCGTATAACCCCAGTCCATGATGCAACAAAGAAACTGCAAATCAATTCCACTAGTGACCTCTGCAAGCTCAAAAGGAAACAGTTACAAGTTTCGTCTCAAAGTGAAATCGTTCTTACCAAATTGCACAAGCAGACAAGATGATTTCCATAACTACAAAACCATAATAAAGTGAAGAATGGATTTTTTTTTTTTCTTTTCATTTTCCAATTTTTCTAGCTCATAACAACTTCAATAAGAACAATTCAATCAATGCGTCATTCACTGATCGAGTTAGGAAACCTAAATAAAAGTTGAGTAAAAGACCCCAGTAAGAAAATTACTATCATGGTTGTTGACAAACAGCAAAAGCTATAATTGCCACGTGAACACAATACAAACCCCACCCCCAATAAAATGGTTTCAGATGATGTAAGAATAGGAAAAAATAGAAAAGGTAATAAATTGAATTTCAAGTTTGGTATAGAATCACTACCTCCAAATTTTTCCTCAGCTTATCATGACTTTTCAGAAGAAAATGAACTGGAAAGTAGAGGGAAAGAAATATGATCCATCCTAGGGTTAAAATAAGAACCCTGCAGATTCACGAAAATACATTAGTTGAATCTGAAGGAGAGTCTAATATCAATGAAAACATTTAGATAGATCCTTCATATGTTGTCAGTTGTGATTTGTGAAAGTCACGACTACAAAGGAACTGGTGTAATAATTTTACAGCATCTGCTCAATTTCCATTGATTTATCCGATTATTATACACACATGACGACTTTTTCAGCAGCAAGGAGTGCCTGTTGTTGTAACGGCAATTCAGTTCTATAATCTTATCAGTTATTCATACAGAAGTAGATATCTGTCTGCCATGTCAAAATGTAACCATGCAATCAGCGTAATCAACGAAAGAGTTTTAAAAGGGTAGATAGTAGCTAGTATCAAATTCTATATTTAAAAGAGTATAGAGAGTGTTCTCTTTGAGAGTGCCTCCAAATCTCCAATAACTCTTACAAAGTTACAATATTGTGTATATATTAAGCATTAAGAATCCTAAAGCTAGCTTTACTTTATTCTGGCAGAAAGTAGTAATAGTTAGGATTAAATATCTTGATGTTTGAATTTGAGACTAATTCCAGCAAGATGGCAACGAAATCTTTGAGTAAGAAGCATCAAAATAAGGAAGACCTTCTCAGCAGGGGGACCACTTATGTATGAGTGGTTATAATTTGAAACAATATTCATCTTCCGTCTACGAATGGGCATCAAAAGCGAGAGAAATCACAATTGATTTGCCAAAGGTTTTAAGTTTATCTTAATGTTAAGTAGCTCTACAGATGGCATTCGAAAATCACAGCTAGAAGCCACCCAAAGAAAAAAGAACTGTTCTTGAGAGGAGCCCATTTATATCGCCAGATGGTTGAAGTGTTGGACCTACATTTTTCTTTATTCTGTAAATGGACACTAAGAACATAAAAAACACAGTCGGTTTGCTAAATGTGCTAAGTCCAACATAATGAGATTCTTGTTATTATTACTGTGGGTGGCTTAAATATATTTGTCCCTCCCAAAATCCCTACAAGTCATTGAGCATAAACACATTTATCTTAGTTTGTAAAGTCAGGGAATGACTAGTACTTCAAGAACTATCTTTACTTTTGACAAGAAATGTCGTTGGACAGTAAACTAGTACAGGAATGATGGCTGACATTGCTTACTATCAGAGACTACTTCAGCAGTACACTGAGGAACCAATCACTCTTCCATTTAGCAGCCAATCCTTCCAGAAAATAATTAAACTAGCTATTCGTTTGCTTGCAAAGCTTCTTTGACAATAACTAGGAGGGAGATTAGGTACATCTAAACTGTGTTTTATTGTAGATAGGTGACTGGGTGTTGTAACTACAGTAATTAGCTATGAACATAAAGGTGGAAACCAGTTTTGAAAGCCTCCTCATTTTTCAACACCATAATCATTAATTACACAGATGAACGCCTTGTTCATAATGTGAATAGCAAAACCCCATGATGGTATAAACGGTCAGCTCAGTAGGGTATCAGGAGTTCCAAGAACCATAATTGACTACTTGGTACTTGTTCGGAAGCAGTCTCTTTGTGTTGCTAACACAAGGGTAAGACTGCGTACATCCGACCCCCCCACTCCCCACCCCACCATTTGTGGGAGCCATTTAGGCACTGGGGTAATGTTGTTGTTGTTGTCCATTTGACAAAATACTTCAATACGCAGTTAATTGCGGGCGGTCATCATAAAAAAAAAAAAAAAAAAGGAAATGGTAATTCAAAGATAACCAAGAAAGACCGACCTAGCAGGAAAAAGAATCAAATATCTAACAGCCACTCCGACACACCAAATAGGAAACAGATATATATTCCAGTTCCATGGTTCTGGAGGATTTGACTTGAAACAACGTGTGAAGGTGTCCTGCTCAAAATCAAAGTAGTAATTTATAGTCAATTTCTTAGATATGTAAAATTCTCAAAACATAAATTATCTAAGTCAATTTATGGGTAGATAGCCAATGCATGATACTATTTCCAAGGAGCCAAATACTTTGGAAAATATAATGGAAAAAATCGTAACTGAAACGATCAATGTCTCCCGACTCTCCACATCATATTTATTCTGTAGTAGGAAGCAGTCAAAAACACTTGATGTGGGGTCTATACCTCTACGGGAAGCAGCTTATCTGAAAGATTTTACCACAAGAGTTAAGGATGCACTATGCGATATCACCCTTCCCCTTCTATTACCTCATCTAGGTGGGTGCTTCTTTTGAGGTATTAGAGTTTTGTTAATGTTACTCATCTTATAAGCAGATACTCAGTATATAAGTACAAGCATTTGTTCAATCCCAGAATGAGACACTTATAATTGCATACCCTGCCAGCCAATGAGACTAACTTACGAGAATAGAAACAATGAATCACTTATACATTACATTTGTACTCGTGCAGTTTTTAAGCTGCTACCCAAAAGGTAAAAGCACAACATCATAACGTTTTCTAATTACATTTCCGCAAGATCAAGAATGCATTATCAGGCAATGCAACGAATACACTAACTCAATGCTATAAAGTGGTAAACTCTCTTCTTCTCTATCAATGTGGGACACTCACATGTAGGTTAATATTGGGTTCTTCACAGAATTCATCCCCTTTTTGCCTTCAGGTGGGGATTGCGTGGGACGGGTAAAACTGATGTCATGCTCAAAATTCTGGTAACGCCACAGATTCTAATCAAGCCCTTTTAAGAGTGATGTACAATAGTAGAGAAGGTGGCGGAAACAAATGGGAAATACAGAGGTAGGATTAAGATGCAGAATGAGTTATGTAACCAACACACCCAAATGGATTTGGGGTCGGATGATATGAAAAATGATAATAAAGGTTATAAGGAAGAAAGAAGAAAAACATACATCAACAATGGCACCAGCAGCCTCAGTCAAAGTAGGCGAAATGTCGAGCAAATCACATCTAAGAAGAAGAAGACGAAGAAGAAATCATAATAATCAAACCACAAAATCTGAGATAAAAAAAGAAGAAGAAATGATAAGAAATAATCCGTACAATGAGAGGTGTTGAGAGGGTATAGGAATGGAAGCGATAGGGAGATAATCTTCAATGTTGGGTTGATCCAAATCCAATTCAGACCTTGATGTTACAAGCTTGCTCATTTTTTCCTTCTTAATTATGAATTGATTTGATTTTGTTCATCATTTTAATTCATGAATGTCAAAGTTAAAGAAGAAGAAGAGGAGGAAGAAGAAGAAAGCGGTAGACGAGAGGTAGAGAAACAAACAAACAAACAACAGACTGCCCCCTCGACTTGTTCATGAATCATGCCATTGGACACCCCCGTCCCAACTTAGTATGTATTTCGTGTCCGATCCAATCATTTCATAGATATTTATAGACGAATTTTACTCTTTTATGGACATAAATAACCATTATTCCCATTTTATTTTAATGACTTCATTCATTTCAATTCAATTATTTCTCTCAATTTTCTCCCTCTAACTACCATTATCCAATCACCACCACCCTCACCACCGCCTCCCCCTGCGCGTTTACTGAAGGTAACCTTTGACACAAAACCCGCTCCTACCAACTTGAAGAATTAGTATCACTGACACAGGAAATCCTTAATTATAAATCCTCACATTCTAATGTTATTAGTCCAAACGAATTAATCCCAATCTTTTTGCTATTTAACGGGCAACGCAAATAAAAAGTTTTGGTCAATACACAAGCTCTCAGAAGTTTGTTTAGTGATTCCATGAATTAGAGTACACAATGATAGTAAGATTCAATTTCTCGATAATACAAAATATTATTGTGTTAACGAGAAGAAACAAAACCAGGATTATCACCATTCTTGTTCTCACCATCACAATTGAACAGTTGAATCGTGTTCTAGTTACTGATTTTCTATAAATAGAGACATCTTTTCCACTTCCTTTTCTCTAGAATCTTCAGCAAAACCATCGTAAGCAGTGTCAATAAAGACACAGGGAGTAGAGAATTTGAGCCGGGTAGTTAACTGCCTCGTACAGTTGTACCTTTGTACCATTTGATAACCCCGTTGGCTTGTGCATTATCTGGCTAGGCCACCCAAATTCGAATCATCAGGAGCATCTCGAGCAGGTGGCAGTAGGGCTTGCTGCAACATACATCACTGCTCCAGACAAAATATTGGAGTCCCCTTATGTCATGTTACTGCGTACTCTATCGATTATCATTTGTCCGCCTGATAGCTCTTCTTCGTAACCAACCATCTGCGGACAATGGACCACAAAAATTAGTGTGGCCTCAGAATCTCAGATAGTACAAAAGTGGCAAGTGATTTTCATCTGATAACAAGCGCCTTTATTCAAATAACATGAACATTAACACGAGACTTCAGCAATCCGGATGTCATCAGCAAAAAAAAAAAATAGACGAATAGGGAAAAAAAAAAGATGGTCAGTTCAGAATCAATACCTGAGATTCTGTCTGTGTTTCACTGAAAACATCATGGATGCCCATCTTTGGACCTCCGGAAGCATTTTGAAGATCCTCCTTCCCCTTCCCTAGACTGAAACAAAGGTGAAAACATGAATATCAATTAGTTGCATTAGAATAGGCACATCCAAAACAGAAACATAAGCCAAAGTTAAAAGGTATGTTACCTTGGTAACCAATGTGCTGAAGGCCCATAAGCAGAGTGAGAACCTGAATGATCCCTACTTACGACCCGACAATCAGATGGGAATATCTATTATGACATCAAGGGCTAACAAAAGATAGTATGAAGCAGATAAAAATTACACAAGTCTGATAGAGAAAGGATGGTCATATAAAGGATACCGTTTTTTCACAAGATGTACCGACTGGGGATTTCAAGTCCTGAATCTAAAAGCCAGATAACAATTGACAGGTTAAGTAACCGACAAAATCGTACTCCCTCTATCTCATCCATTTCTTAACGTTTGTGAGGGGAAATTTTGAACACACGTAGTGAAATGGATGAGAAAGTGGGAGTAATAAAATTAAGTAATAAAAATCACGATATGAACAATAGGCGTTTATGCCCAGAA
>VHZZ01000010.1:700994-721791 GCA_009801015.1 Silene noctiflora
ATGTGATCATGAACGGCTAGAATATGGATAGAGCAGGATACTTGCCTTTTTGACACACTCATAAATCCATTCACATCTAACAGGGTGTACGCCCCATTTGCAGGCAGCCTCATACTTGGGGCCATTGGCAAAATTACATAGCAGATGAGTAACCTTCTTGGTCAATTTATCCCCAAATTTAGCCCCCAGGACAAAGCATAAGTTGCGCAACAACAATCGGTCTTTGTCTGAATACTGTGACGCACAGAAGCGCAAGGTCTCAAAACCAGGTAAAGGGATCCGGCAAGGAAGTGGAGAGTAAAGTATATGACTGTGAACATCGATCAAGTGCCCTTCCTACAACACAAGGTCATATTTTCAGTTCATCAATATATCCAGCAAGCTAAACCAAGCCCATAGCAAATAAACAGTCAACAAAGTCTAAGTGTGCACTGTGATTTGGTCAATTCTACAGCAGATAGGGATTTTCTCAAGCTTCTTAAGTTGTTAAAAGTTTTTTGGTAGCTCCGTGAATGAACACCATACATGCTCATGTGTTCTAGCATATGCCGTTACAAGTCAAGGCCCATTATGTGCACATCACTAATACATTGTAGCATCTAGTAGGACAAGAGCTGGTGTTGATTGAGCTATGCTTTCCATTAAAATTCACACCCATGAACAATTGGACAAATCTTATCTCATTGCAAGAAAGTGGTGAAATACAAAGAAAATTAAAAATACAGATATTCTAGATCAAACTGACCAGTCGTATAAAAAGAATTTAAAAAAAAAAACTAACAGAGTTGTAGCATCAATGCTAGAGAATTCCTTGGTGAAAAACTTTGGTGTTATTTACAAATTATAGATTATGCATGGCACAATAAGACATCCAGACTCCAGAGGTTGTTATTAATTTGAGCTTAGGGTGAGCCCTCTATTCAGTAAAGGGAGGCTCTGAGATGGATGTAGTGCCTAGTGGTCAGCCTTATTAGTTAATGTTATATTTTCACTAGTAATACTCCCTCCATCCCATTTTTATCCAATTTTATGGTGGGTTATGGTGGTAGTTAGTTATCTACTGGCAATATTGGATAACTAAAGTTTTTCCTTACTAAATTTAGAAATGGGATAAAATTTGAAGGGGAAGGGGACAATATATACAAGTGGGATGGAGGGGGTACTATTTTAGAAAGTCAAGTGCATCATCAAATTTGCACATGTAATTGCTTTGAAAAGTTGAGTAATACAACTATGATCTTTTCAAACATGATGATGAGGATGAAAATCCATAAATTAGAAGTTAGAAGTGTCTCAGTTCAGTTGGATGAATGTAACTGGGATACCCTTAAAACCCTCTGTAGTAAGCATTTAAGACGCAAACTAGCTAGAAAAAGCTAAACCCACCCTGACAGAGAAGCCAAAACAACAATTCATGTGTTTCGGTTATTAGCTCATTAACACGATGCATGAGCATCAGGAAGTAAATGACCCCAAGTCTAGAACTTAAATGAAAGCAGAGACATTGAATCCAACGAGTATATCTACTCTCACCATCGACACAATTGTTATACCTTTAAGCAAGACATAATCCAGTGACTTGACACACAAATAGACTGGGAGCTGCTAACTCGACTAGGAATCACGCCATGGCATTCAACAATGAAGTCCACATTCATTGATAGATGAGCATCTAGTACCTCACCACCACCTTCATTTATCCATTGGAGAACTTCATCACTCTAACCAAAAGTGAAACAGAAAAACACAACAAATTATCGTTAGAAATAGGAGTAATTCAGCAACTTCATCAAAACTTAATTAGTCAAGCATTTAGCGACAAATTGCATTTGCTAATTTTGAATTGGAGTATGTTAATGCTGGAACAAGACTACACTAGTGTGCATATTTTGAAAATTGCAGCCTTAATCCCCAAGTATAAATCAGTGCAAAAGAGAGGCCATTTTGATATAAACTCAATGGAAAAAAGAACTCCAAAATTCATTTGAATATGATCTCTGATAGTTGCCTTTCATGTCAAAGATCACAGCTTCAAGACCACTTTGTCTAGCCACCTTAGCGTTTATATACACATTGCAAACCAATGTCTCACATTTTTTGTTATCTCAAAAGCATGTTTCAGTGAGAGAAAGCTCTTCGAAGAAAGAATCCTCATCAACTACAGAAGTAAATAACTATATCTGAAGGTGCCAAACAACGAAAGGACCTCTACATTGATGACTAAGAGTTCTTAACAATTACTACACTCAGAATAAATTTTTAAATGAACTGCTTACTGCTCCTTAAGAAAGGATTATGTATATATAGCATAAGTTATATATATATATTAAAAAAAAAAAAAAAAAAATAGGAGCACTTTAGTTAGCTTCTGCTCATCCACAAAGCATCCATCCAGAGAATCTATTACACACAAAAAATAGCCTCCTGACCAGTAATATTTGCATTAAGATATTTTGGGAAAGTGAACTCAATATATTTTTCATGATCAGGAAGTAGAATCATATAACATTGTAGGTTCCTATGATATAGCCTGCACTTGGACGGATCCAACGACAGGTGTTTCTGATCTAGTCTGCACTTGGACTGATCCGACGACAGGTGTTTCTGATATAGCCTGCACTTGGACGAATCCAACTTCACCAGCATGAAAGTCTAATAAACTACCTAGTAATAAGAAATAATGTCACGTGTAACAGGATTCTATAAACAAAGTAATGTACCTTGTCTTTAGGGAAAGTATGCGAGAACTGAAAACATTTCCTTGCAAATACTTTCGACAACTTTCCATGTTGTGAGTTATCAGAAAGCTGGATCTTCTGTAGACTTGCATGTTTGCCATTTGCAACAGACAGTCTGGCACTTTGTGATGAGCTCTTTGTTTTTTCTACAGAGAGACTGCCATTTTTGCTGTTATCCACTAAATCTTCTCTAACTTCTTTCTCTGGCATCCTTGGTCCAGCATCTCTAACTCCAGAAGTTAAACCAGTTAGTGGATTGGAAATCTTGCTCAAGGATTCTACTTGCATAGTGCTTATAGTGCTTCTTAAGCCAGGGTCTGAAGCAGTATACGATGAACGCAGTGCATCTGTATATCTCAAACAAAATAAAGAAAAAATTAAACTCATTTACTAAACAAACCAAATACCTGATGGGTAACAGCAAAGGCAAAAAAAAAAAAGGAACCCAATAAGTAATTTACAAAAGCAAAAAGAAACCAGTAACTGCTGGAAATTTAAGACACCTTTGGGAAGAAGTATATCATAAGCAATGTGCTTCTGTGCAACAGGGACCTCTTTCTTTGCACGGTCACAATCTTCAAGCCAGATGCGTTTCACAATGCGAATGACTCCAAGAGCAGCCAAGCCTCTCAATTCTCGCTTTTCACTGTCAATGTAGGGTGAAAATAGCACTCTCCGCATCAGAATTCATGGCTCATCGTCATTACCATTACCTCTAAAGAACCCCCAAATCAAGCAGGATAAAACAGAAATCCGACATATTGGAAATATCCTGGCAATAAAATCATAACTAGAGAGAAAAGATACAAGGAAGTTTAATGGTTATGAGTCTACCATAGCTCTTTTCATCAATACCTTAATAAATCACACTAAACGTAGGAGGTAGACTACAAACATACTATTAAGCTTACGCTCAGACAAATGTTTTTCCGACGTGGCTACTAAGTATCACAAGGGAAAGAGAAAGGGCCTTCAAAATTTCCAAGTCGAAGCATGGTTAATAGGCATAAGGCCTACTCTTTTCCAAATGAACTTTGTAAAACCCATTAAAACATCTAATGTTGGACTCGGAGTAGTACAAATGTGCATGGTGTGATCTATTTAATTACACAAAAAAAATTAAGAGTTGACAAGTTGCAAGCTGAGCTGAAATGAAAGAGATCTCATGTACAACAAAAGAACTTAACTATGAAAAAGTGAGGAACGTGAACTTACACATCAGACGGTGCTCCGACAATTATATGTGTCAATCTCTCATTACAAAACATGTACCGCGAACCCCCACCTCTACGTACCATGCCTAATAGTTTTCTCGTATCAGACGTATTAAAACCAATAAGACAAATTTTGCAATCTGAGAGGTACAAGTCATCAGGTTCTGAGTCCTCTGCAACGCAGACTTCAAGTCCCTCGTCTTTCTGAGGCACATCAGGGGGGCCTGCCTCATCCTCCTTGAGAAAGGCCGAGGCACCAAGAGAAGAAATATTTGAGATGTTCTGAGAAAGAGCAACATCTAGATCCGACTCCATATTCCCCATGGATGGAACAGCATGGAAAGATGAGTCTGTGGCTGCTGATGACGAGGTAGGTTGTGAATTTCTTAAATATCTGTCTTGGCCAGGTTTGGCCATTAATTTATTCCTATGTGCAGAGGCTGAAGATACAGAATCACTTTGAACTTGATAAGCTTCTTCATTCAGACATACTGGCAAAGTGATAATCATGACAAACGGGCCAACGTGAGAACCAGTGTTGGAAATTGGAATGCACTGGATCACAAGGATAAAGCATATACAAAAGATTTAATATACCTCTTTTAGCAAGTGACTGATCAAACCATTTACGGGTGACAATAGATATGGTCCCCCACTTACGAGCAACTTTAAATTTGTCACCTTCAGAAACTTGTACACAGTTAAGGGTAAGATTTTCTACATACATATCATGTATGGACTATAGAGTCTTTGTACCATCAAATATCGATTTTTCCCAGACAAAATAACTATAGGACATTTACTATCGGCAAGCTTCTCAACATAGGATCATGACCAATGACTTCTAAAAAAGGTACAGAAGTTGTCAAAGTGGCAATAAACAACAAAACTGGAGTTCTTGTAATGAAGATAGACAAAGCAGTAATTTAAAAGGCTTAAGCATTCGTTATTAGAAACATATCAGAAAAAGGGAAATCGCAATATCGTCAGATTTCACAGAGGTATTGAAAAGCATATATTGCAGATGGCATATCAAACTATCAGATTTCAAAGTACAACTTTAATACAATGATGACACATAGATTAACATTAGATGAAATAAAATGAAAATATACTCTGGAATATTAAGGATATTTCACAAATGAGATGTGTGCAGAGCTTGGTAAGTTCAGCTGAGTACTTCCCACCATTTTGTATGATAAGTTTCTCCATTTCCTTCCGCTCATCTAGGCGTTTGATAGTGTAAGAAAAAATTAAGTGTGACATTAAAAAAAAAATACTAACGATAGAGTTATAAAAGAAAGCCGCAATCCACAAAGAATAGTTGCACATAAATAGTGAGCCAACCTGCAGGGACTCGAGTAACACAAATAGTCAACCCCAAAAACGGAGGAACTCGATATGACTCCAATGGAACGACACGATGCTCAATCCAACACTGATTTAACCAATTAATGGTGACAAGATGCTTATTCTTACTGGCAGCCCACTGCAGTTAAAAAAAATCACCGAGGACAAGACAAAATAATAGTATATCAGCACTTGGTAGTCATATTAAATCGATGTGGCACATTAGAATAAGAGTATGTAACGCTGACATCAACAGCGTAAAAAATCATGTAGAAATACAAATTAGAATTCCACAAACAGGCAGAGAAGAAGAGAACAAATAACCTTGTACTTTCCAGCCAGAACACTCTTGACAATAACAAAGCTAACATCTGAGGATGACTTAGATTCAAAACTTCCACTCATAGCTATCACTAGCTTTCCTATTCTTTCCTGCAACATGTAAAAAGAAAAACGACCTAGAAATGTCACAAAATTACTATGAAAGATTGACATACCAGAGGTAACAATAGTTGTCTAGAAAAGCAATCATGTCCATACAAACAATGATGCATTCAAACAAATGTTGTAGACGATATAAACATTGCGGGTCTAGATGCAAGTAATGGTTAATAAGTCCTACATGTCTCTAAAAGTTAAGTTGGTAGGTGTGTGACATTATGGTTAGATATAAGGTGTCTGTATATGTATATATTCAGTTTTCAGCAGTGAAGAAATAAATACCTTTTCCGCTGCACCAAAGCCAGATGCAAGCACTTTGACACCATCCATGGCGAGACAACAAACATATCCTAGCTTAGGAAGTGGTCGCCTCTCCTTGGCACAGGAAAGAATACATTGTGGACCTGGGGACATAGAATTTAATGAGTCCCTCCGTCCGAATGAATCCAATAGACATTATAAGGTGTGCAAAACCCAGTAGAAGAAGGGTGAAAGTAAGAAGGCTTGATTTAACAAAAATAGAGATGGTGTTAAGTAGAGTACTAGACAGGTAATCGGCAATAGTAGATGACGGACGACAATATGAGAGGCAATCATCTCACTTATCAGGGGATTATCATACAATTTAATCACAATAATGAACTGAACTACTTACTTACTTACTTAATTAATTAATTAATAATTCAAGAAAGAAAGAAAGAAAAGTGAAAATACCGAGTAAATTGCATCCTTTAGCTCGTAAGTCGTCGAATTTATCCTATAGAATAGAAAAGAATAATAAATAAATTAGGGTTGAAAAGAGTAATTCTTAAAATGAAATGAAAGGATTAATTGACATACATGGAGGTTGGATGAAATGACGTGAAAATCGTGAGGAGAATTGCGAGAAGGATCGGAGCAGAGGAAAATATGAGCGCCGTTGAGTTTGAGAGCATCGTGTAAAGCGTCGAAGACTTCAGGCGGAACTAGATTTCTAGACATAAACACATTTGCACCCTTGAATACCTGCTGCTTTATTGAAGACGAACAGGATTCCACCATCCCTATTTTGTAGTTGCAGGTTTAAATTCAAATTAAGGGGATTGATTTCCCGATTTCAGTTCAATTTCAGAGAAAGGGAAAACCAAATGGGAGAGACGGAGAAGGACTGACTCTCATTATTTCGTGTCACGCGGGAAAACTACTCGTTATTTCGAGTCATGGTGGTTGGATGAATAAGATAAATGCATAACGCATAAGAAACAAATCAAAAGATTTGTCTCATTCACGTAAACGGTGTATTACTTAATCCGTTTTATTTTACCCTTCTTTCTTATGAAAGACTCACTATATGAATATTGGTGACTCAATGATTAACATGACTTTTATTTATTTATGCCAAAGTGAACCCTTGGGGCTTGTGACACGCATTGCCATTATGCCAAAATTACTTTAGCACAAACTTTTCTTTGTAGTGCATCATCATTAATAAAAAAGGAAAATATTAAAGCATTATCTTCTTTGTACATACATGATACATACGACCCACCAACTTAAAACATTCTAATTTCTTTGTGTTTCATGCCCCTTCCAAATAAATAAATAAATAAAGACAGAAAAATTCAGCATCCTGAAAATCGTATCCATCTATTTGATCCTGTAGGTCTCATCAATGATGTAGGAACTATAACTTCATTTGATAGGATTTGTTCTGATTCCAAAAATTCAGGTTTTAAGTCTTATGGTAGTAGTTTTAGTATGGAAACAAATTGTTTTCAAATAGAAGAATCTCATCATGACAATAACACACATGGACATGGTGGGTTAGAGTTAAGGCTTAGAGTAGTTGACAAAAGTAATGATTTAGAGGATGATGATGATTCTGACGATTCTACCCCGCGATTATGGAAGCCATCAAGTCCTGAGTACCATCAAAACAACACATCTCCAAGTTCCAGGAATCAGGCGATAGCCAAGGGCCGGAAAGAATTGATGGATATGGTTAAGGACTTGCCTGAGAGCTTCTATGAATTGTCTTTGAAAGACTTGGTTGAGCAAAAAGCAGAGTTGGAGCTTCAAAAGGGTATTATTGTCATTCCAGAGGAAAACAAGACTTTGCAACAAAGTGTTAACAAAGAGGAAGAGGAGACAAAGAAGGAATGTAAAAGTGTGAAGAAAGTTAAGAAGAGTACTGATAGTAAGAAAAAGATGGTGACAAGTACAAGTATTGATAATGACAGATTTCTATTAAGGACCTCTGTTTTTCCCATTTCCTTAGGGTCAAAGAAAAATAAAAACAATTTAGGTGCTACTACTAGTTTTAAGCTAGCTCCAATGAGGACAACTGAGCCGGGTTCGAAAGATTGGTGGAGGAGAAAATCGTGTATCTTGAGTGAGACTGGTGAGAGCAATGCATTCAGTAGCAGCAACAGTCTTAGCAGTAGCACCAACACAAGGTATTTTTTCAAAATGTTTTGAATGGTTTAATTAAATTCACACAAAAATAATGATTCTTTGGTGAGAAGTCTATACTACCAGTCCTTCACAATAGTAATTTCTTGTTCCACCCCTCAACATCTGTATTTGTTCCTCTCATGTATGTCATCTTTTCCCGTCTCGTTCACCATAAAACTCACCCAAGTTTCCCAACAGTTATTAGTAATTGGAAACATCAAACATTAAATTTAACGTATTGTTTTTACTTATTGCAGGCAGAGTAACGTATTTCTACCCATTTGTTGCCTTTGCAGTGGAAGGAAAATCACAAGTAAAACATAAACAGCCTCATGAAAACTTGAATGCAAAGGAGTCTACTGCTTTTCAATAAATGCATAACCACAAGCAAAATGTAAAGTTTTGATGATTACTGCCACCCTATTTTGGGTCGTAGGGGAGTATAACATTGTCTTAATTTCATTTGTATTGTTCCATTTTTATTGAATTTTTTTTTTTTTTTTTTTTTTACACTTGATTGAATTGTTAATGTTAATCATTAATCTCTCAAGATAGATAAAACTGTCAGATTTGTTATTCTGATAAAAATATATTATTTCATAGAAAACTAATTTCATAACATTGTTGTAATATCACCTTATTAATAACAGAGGTGTCTTTACGCATGTGCGTGCGACTGCACAAGGCTCCTAAAATTCAATAAGTCTCCCTTAAAACAATACTATTTGTTAAGCTTAAGATGGGTTACGTACATATCACTATAGAAAAAAGTAATATATTTAGTTATATACACAAGTGGTATAAATATATGATACTTAACCGATTTTAAATAGAAAACTGATAGTGTTATCTTAAATGGGGATTTGTCCCCAAAAAAACAAAGTAAAGTGAGAATAGACTAGTACACCATTTAGCAAAGTATTTAAGTATTGTTTAAATAATTCCTGATACGAAAACTCTATTTAGCGGTAAAATGATCTTAAAATTCTGCGGGACCCATGTGATAGCTGCACAATCGAGGCACATGCCCAGATCTGTAACATTAATCCTAAGAGAGACAGAGATTAGCTTACCACAATTCACACGCACCGACACACTGAATACAGTGAGTGATACACTGACACTACTAGTAAGAGTGGTAGTGGTAGTGGTAGACTGGTAGTGGTAGGCTGGTAGCTCCCTGTCAACACCCATCACTTTCTCATTATAATCATCATATACAATTATACATACTTGTATAACTATCCTCTTTATCAACTACTTCCTATAAATCATCACTCTCTAATCTCTATTAGTCTATTGCATTCATTCCCTTCAACATTGATTTCATCTTTCTCATTCCTTTTCTGTCAAACTAATCAAAGGTACCACTACTACATTCTAATACCAAGTACTCATTTTAATGCTTGCTTAATTAATTAATTTATGTACCTCTGGATTTTTATTGAATTCTGTAATGCTTCCTGTTTAACAGATTGATTAGCTGTTTATCGATAGGGGTTTATTATGGGCATGCCCATGGGGAGGAATACCCGGGTTGATGGGAGGAAGTCGTCAAACAATAACTATTGTTCCACCATAGTTATTGTTGTTACGGTAACAGCTTGTTTAATTGGGGCCTGGATCATGATGCCATCCCTTGTGGATCCTCAGGGTAATATTCTAGGAATCACTAACCTTGACAGACTCACCCAGGATACCATCTCTAGGGACTTTAATGACAACTCTGAGACCGGAGAGAATCCAACTGAGTTGATTCGAGAGGAACACGTGGTGGACAACAACAGTTCCGAACAAGATGAGAGTATCAACTCCAACCACGGAAATGAACAAGATACGAGGGAGGATGAGACGACCACCTCATCAACTGATGACCATGGATCCACAGAAACAACTGACGCTAAATCTAGTGAGGAAGAGAGTTTTAATAGTTCAACACAAACCCAAGATGATGGAAACAAACATCTAAATGAGGACTCGGACCCGGACCAGTCTGAGATATTGAAAGAAACTTCTACTCAGATCGGGGATTGGTCTACTCAATCAAAAGAATCCCAGAAACACAAGGACTCTGTCAAGGCCTCACTCTCTAAAAACACTAATAAATATAAGTGGAAGCTTTGTAATGTCACTGCTGGCCCAGACTATATCCCTTGTCTTGATAACATCCAAGCTATTACTAAACTCCCTACTACTAGTCACTACGAACACCGTGAGAGGCACTGCCCTGATCAACCTCCTTCCTGTCTCGTTTCCCTGCCTCAAGGATATAAGACTTCAGTCAAATGGCCCAAAAGTAGGGAAAAGGTATGCTTATTACACACTATTTACACATGAACAAACAAATCATTTACTCATTCCTAGTTTTGTCCTTCTGATAACAACTAACAGCCTACACTTGTCATTTATGCAGATATGGTTTGCGAATGTACCCCATATCAAGCTTGCAGAAGTCAAGGGCCATCAGAATTGGGTACAAGCTTCAGGGGAATACCTTACTTTTCCTGGTGGAGGGACCCAATTTACGCATGGTGCTCTACATTACATTGATTTCATTCAGAAGGTCATTCACTATCCACCTCCATTCTTCTTTCATTTACCCTTCCTCTTATCTTTTTTTCTATTCATAAAATTGCCAATGCCATTTTAATCATGCACTTATGGCAAATGACACATTTTCAATTTTAGAAATTTCTTTCTTGGTAAATGTGTATTGAAAGTCGACTCATCACTTTTAGGTTGTGTTTGGATTGATGGAGTTGGAGGGAAAGGAAGGGGAGGGATTTGAAAGGATGAAAAGTCCATTGTTTGGTTAGCAAAAGGGAGGTGAATGAATTTGGAGGGGAGGGACTCCTCCAAGCCAGATTATTTCCCCTCCAACAAAGGAAAGATTTGGAGGCAAATTGTATCCAAACACTCACACAGTGTCACACCCCACCCCCTTTCTCTTCCCTTCCCTCCCTTTCCCTCCTATTTTGGTATATCAAACAAGGCCTTAGTCTTTTTTATCCATGTTCTCTATTTTTTCTCATACCCTTGAAATTTTATCATTTTCACATCCTTCAATATGCTTCATTGGTCCTTCAGTCGTTCTTTGTCAGTTGTCTCGGAAGGCCAAACCACCTTAGGCAATTATAATACATCTTTCTTTTTTAGATGCAACTCTTACATTCTCTCTAATCCTCTCATCCAACTCGTCTGAGGTCAGCCACCTGTTGCGAGTTTCTTTGATTTTAATTGACCTTTGACTGTACAAATATTTACTGGTTCTCTAGTTTATGTGTTTATAATGCTGTTAGGAGCTCCTGTGATTTTGTGCCACATGATCTAGAGACTGCCACTCTTGCCTACAGTATTTCGCTACCGTGATTTTGACGCCTATTTATTCCAAATAAATTCTGGAACTGTTGCGTATAAGTGGTACCCACAAACTCACGCGTAACGTTGATTTATCGGATTGCACCAAAAGTTTATTATTTTTTTTTTTTTTTGAGTTCAGACGGTTTCTGATATTGCATGGGGAAAGCAAACTCGTGTCATATTGGATGTTGGATGTGGTGTGGCAAGCTTTGGAGGTTATCTTTTTGACAGAGACGTCATCGCTATGTCACTGGCTCCCAAAGATGAGCATGAAGCCCAAGTACAGTTTGCTCTTGAGAGAGGAATACCTGCCATATCTGCTGTCATGGGTACAAAAAGATTACCCTTCCCGAGCATGGTTTTTGATATTGTCCACTGTGCACGTTGCAGAGTCCCCTGGCATATTGAAGGTGACATCCATCTTCTTCTCGAGCTATTGATTTTCAATATTTAACAATTTTCGTCCATTCTAAAGCTAGTTTAATTAGGTGGTAAACTCCTTTTGGAGCTGAACCGTGTATTGCGACCTGGCGGCTTTTTTGTGTGGTCCGCTACCCCAGTTTACCGAAGTGATACAGAGGATGTTGCCATATGGAAAGGTGCTTTAGCTCGCTGACTTAATCTTTTCCTTTACACTGCTATGAAATTTGGAACAGAGATCTAAAGTCTAAACTTCTTGTTTGTGACCATATGTAGCTATGTCGAAGCTAACAAAGTCAATGTGCTGGGAGCTGCTAAAAATCGGAAAGGATAAGGTGAATGGAGTATCTGCAGCTGTATACAGAAAGCCTACATCTAATGACTGCTATGAACAAAGAACAAGAAATGACCCTCCACTTTGTGAAGAATCTGATGACCCAAATGCAGCATGGTATGCTCTGAATTCTTTCAAGCCTTTGGGGACATATCTAGAGAAGTGTTTATCAAAGATTTACATGAAATACGCAGCATATACTAGGAATGAAGTTGTTAGAATCCCAGATTGCCTGTTGGGTTTTTAGTTTTTTACATATTTTGTTGCATGGAAAGAGTTCATTATTCCAGTGTCTCAAAGACTCCACACATGGCAAGGTTGGGCGGTACGATATATGTACCTTACCACTGTGTTTAAAATGTAGAGATACAATTTCCAGATGTCCCGCGATGAAAATTGTGGCGTGACTAACATTGACCCACTGCCACTTCAGTAGTAGAAGATTGACTACTACTTCACTAGTTAGAGATGGAGTACAACTTTACTGTAAAAAAAAGCGCATGCCATGTAGTGAGCCATTTTGCACTATTCTCTCATAGTCTAAAACCTAAGAAAACTAGTCTTTGGCTCCACTTGTACCGGTTACCTCAAAGGCTCAAATGTTTCAACGAAAATCTAGATATATAAAGTTAACAGCAACGACATTACACATCTCCAAATGAATATCATGCTTATGCTCAGCGCCTAAAGTTAATTTTCCTCACTTAGGTGTTGACGTGTTGTGACTTCTACTTACCTGTGTAACGGCCTTGGGAAATATACAATTAGGTGTACTTTTGAGTTTTGATTGAGCATCACTGGTGCTTGAGTTTTGCTGGAAGGCTGCTGACATTAATCTTACCTATTAATTCCTTTACAGGGATGTGTCATTGCAGGCATGCATGCACAAGATACCAACACATCCATCCGAACGAGGTTATCAATGGCCTGCTAAATGGCCATTGAGGTTGGAGAAACACCCTTATTGGTTACAGGATTCTGAGGTTGGAGTATATGGTAAAGCAGCACCTAAGGATTTCGTTGATGACTACAAGCATTGGAAACTTCTGTTTGAGAACTCGTATCTGAATGGTATTGGCATTGACTGGTCTTCTCTAAGGAATGTCATGGACATGAGAGCTGTTTACGGAGGGTAAATTATCCCTCTCTTTTTTAACTCCTCCGATCAAACAATTACGGAGTATTTTCTTTGGTTGTACATAAAAAATACTGTAATACGAGTAGGTTGCTTGGTTAATACTGAAAAATAGTCTCTTGTATTGCCTTTTCCTTTTTCAGGTTTGCCGCTGCACTCAAGGACATGAAATTGTGGGTCATGAATGTAGTTCCAGTAACTTCATCAGACACCCTGCCAATTATATATGAACGCGGTTTATTTGGAATATATCACGACTGGTGCGAGTCATTTAATACTTATCCAAGAACATATGATCTTCTCCACGCAGATCACCTTTTCTCTGATATCAAAAAAAGGTCGGACTAGCTTTTATGTTCCACACAATTCTACGTTTTGAGATCTGCGTATTCTTTGACAGTTTTGAAAATGTTTTTTTTTTTCTTTATTTATCCTATCAGGTGCGAGTTTGTGGCCGTGATGGCAGAAGTGGATAGAATCTTGAGGCCAGAAGGGAGGTTGATTGTAAAAGATGACGCTGAAACGATAGCGGAGGTTGAGGCCATGGCCAAATCTCTACACTGGAAGATTCACTTCACTTTTTCCAAGGACAATGAAGGATTGATTTCGGTTCAGAAGACAAAATGGCGACCATTGGATGTGGAAACAATTACTTCAGCCATAGCTTAAATTTAAGGATGGGTTAGTTGATACCTCTATATGATTGTTGAACAGGCATACAAATTCTGTTATCATAGTGGAAGTGAAACTGAAGCATCCAATACTTATTTCCTGTTAGTTTTTGTTGTTCCAATGCTTGTAGTCATCAAGAAAAGGGTTTACCCATAAACAATGGCAAATGCTTGTAGTCATTGTTTCGATCAAGAGAGATGAAAATCCGGTATAGATCGCAAGTGTTGAGAAGAGACATGATGATCCAAGCCTAAGAAGAATGTTGATACAGTGTGTTATCTTGAAGGAGTAGCAACTTATACATGTATTTATTTATATAAAAACAAGTGTTGTATTGATGTAATGTACGTTCAAGTTGCAAGGCAAATATGCTTCCCATTTTGATTCCTGTGAATTGAAGGAGACCAAAGAATATCTCTAACTTGTACGCAATATCGCCAATATTCTTCATCATTATCTTGTGCTCATACTTCAAACCAACCTTTAAGGCGTTATAGGTTAAGGCATTTACCCTTTATAAACGTGGGACGATTTCCATTCGGTAATATTTTTGAAATAAATTCTTATTTCTTTAGCTAGCAACAGCAGTACAACTTTTTGATACACTTGCAAATTTGTATATACAAGTTTCAATAGCAACTATACACATCAACTGATCAAAGTACTAAATTAGTCTCCTTGTAATTAACTAAGCGTCTCGGACTCTTTCTGCCTTAGGACGACATCCCCACAAGGCCACAACCACCCACATTTCCTATGCAGCAGGTCAAGAGTCTCAAGACAAGTGATCAGGCGGGTCTAGATCTCTGGAGACACAAATGGTCAAAGAGAAGAAAAAATAGCCATCTACAGAGAAGAAAAAATAGCCATCTACAGAAAAAAAAAAAAAAAAAATTAAAACCTTTACTCCCTATGTATAGTTAAGAACTCGGAAACTGCATGTCTAGTCTCAATCGAAGCTTAATGAGCGGCTCCACCTGCCTAGGAGATACTCTTCTAGTGATACATGTTCGGTGCTGCCTATGGATATGGAGTCGTCCTCAATGTCGAGCAAAGCCAGATTCAGGTGGGATTGGATATCTGGCTGAGGTAGACCTTCTTCATCCAGGCTGTCAATGTTGTCTAAGGCACTGACTTGTAGCCTTGCCCATTTCACAACATCAACATCGCCTTCTAGGAGCTTCAATATCTGCCTCAACCAAAAGGGTGATGAAATAAGATTTATTTGAACAGTTCATTGCTCTAGTTAATCTAATACGATATGGAAAATCAATGTAGGCCACATCTAGGAATGACGGAGTACAAACTCTAGAAAAGCTATTTGAGCTCGAGCTAGGGTGGATTTGAGATTGGTTTGAAAACTGATTCCAAAAATAACATACTTCGTATAACTCTAAGTAAATAATCGTCATAAATTTGAAATATTAAAAAAAAAAAAAAAAAAAACGTAAATAAGTTTTACTGATCCAGGCCTTCTTAAGCAGGGGCTTGGCTTTGATTTGGGTCGAGTTTAAATCATGCTCAAGGCGAAGAGATTTTTTACTGAGTTTTAGTTGAGCTGTGACCGAACCCAATTATGAGGGCTTGTCGTCAGGCACAGCTCACATGCAACCCAAGAAATGACAATGCTCTAGACTCTAGTGCACTCCAAACGTCAGTTTACATAACAGATTATACGATTTGTGGAAACGGGGTACATTTGAAAAAAACAGCAAGTTTTCTGTAACATCAATTGACATGAACTTGTTGTTAGGCAAAGACAAAAACTCTTTGCTCGTGTACGCGATTACCAGCTCATTTAATTAAATGAGTATCTAGATTAGTCAGACAATAAACTCATTGTCAAATGCAATACAAATTCTGTTGCAGAAAATACTACTATCCTCGCATATTTCAACTAGCAACTTACAAGTCTCATTTGAGGCCGTGCTCGAGGTGCGCGTTTGATGCAAAGGGTAGCGGCTAATACCATTCTCTCAATTTGGTCGCGGTTATAATTACTTCCCATACAAGGATCTAGGAATCTGGAAACCTTGCTCCCATTCAGAATTGGCTTAGCCTGAAGAAAATAAAAATTCGCTTTGTCAAGAAGTAGATTTCACTTGAGAAATTGAAGGTCGTAGATTATCATAATTCATAATGACAAGAGTTGAGACGGAGTCACCTACCCACATAACCAGACTCTCTTGGGATTTGGGAGGATCATTGCTTATAGGCCTTCTTCCAGTCAGAAGCTCAAGAAGTACAACCCCGAAGGCATAAACATCAATTTTGTCTGTCACTTTACCGTACATGAAGTATTCAGGGGCCAAATAACTGCAGCAGTAAGTTAGATGACATAAGTTATGATCAGATAGTAGAAAGGATGCATTTACATACCCTTAGACTTTGGTAGTCTATTATGACCATTATTTTCTCACAATATATACAATAGTTACAGCTTCATGAAATATATGTTTACATGAACAAATTTGACATTGTATATTTGTACATTAACGTATATTTGAAGAGATTAATGGTCGATGGTAACAGTCATTTTCAAAAGAAGACAATGTGGGTTCCACACTTCCACCTTTTCCCCTCATATCTTCAATTGGAAGGTCTGAAGTTGCCAAAAGTCTGAACGAGTTCCCTACATTATTGGAGTTGAATCACCATTTAGCATGACTACTAGTCTACTAGGACTAAGGTGGGGATCCAGCATAGTCTGAAGCTCAAACTTTGGCTTCAGCCATAAGATTTGGTTGATGATCATACGAGTTAAGAATTCAATTCACATACCCAAATGTTCCAGCCACGTCTGTGCAAGTTATATGCGATGAGGTAGATGTTCGTATAGCATATCCAAAATCAGAGAGCTGAGCGGAACAGTAGAGATGAAGGATCAGGAACATGTAAATAAGTAATGACAAAAACTGAAAACTATTTAATATCAAGCTACAAAACTCATTACCTGTGGTTCAAAATACTCTGACAATAAAATATTTGAGGACTTCACATCTCTGTGTATCACTGGTTGAGAACTGTGGTTATGAAGATAATAAAGCGCCTTAGCCACACCCAGAGCCACCTTGTATCTCTCATTCGAACCAAATGCAGCAAGGTCTTTGTTAATGCCTGTGAAAACTCAAAGTATGAATACTTTATACTCTAATAAACATCATATCACTGACAGGAAAATTTGAGAAGTCTTTATTATAATAAAGTTGGTCTGGGCATTACCATGAAGATTTTCTTCAAGGCTTCCCCTGGACAAAAGGTTGTAGACCAATAGAAGATTCCTGTCCTCAAAACAGAAGCCAAAGAGCGATATGATATTCTTGTGATGCAGGGATGTGATTATCTCAATTTCCATCACAAATTCCTTATATACATCCTCATTTAGCTTTTTAAAGATTTTTACTGCTATTTCCTTGCTATCAGGAAGACAGCCTCGATAAACCTGACTGCTGCCTCCTTTTCCGATCAAATTTTCTGCCATCAACAAATTCTTTCAAAACAAATCACCAAAGTTTATTAACAATTTACATAATCAAGGAAAGCTAATATGGTTTCAGAAGTCAAACCAGGTGCAAAGTTTGATGTTGCAGACTGAAGCTCCTCAAACTTGAACAGCCCACATGTTGAAGAATACTTCTCACAGAGACATTCTAATTCTCTGGGTAGGACTAGGTTGTTCGAGTCAGACAATGTCTGGGTGCCCATTTGAACTATAGCGTCACTTTGTACACCTTTACAAACACAATTGTCTTCTAAATGATGACAAATTTCGGGGGTTGAAAACGAGTTGTCAGTCCATTTTGCAAGAGATACATCTAGAGAAGATGTGCTAGAATCTTTTCTTGAGGAAGATAATCTACGGTGAAGGAGTGGCCAACCTGGTCTATGCTCAGGCAATGCTTTTACCAAAAATGAGAGTGAGCTTGATTCTACTTGCAACTTTTGGGAAAGTGCTAGAGCCACAGCATCCTGATCGTGGATAGTACCATTTGGTTTGTCTGTTATGTTGACGGTAGAACTATCAGAGAAAGCAGAGTTTGCAAAACAAACAGAGCATTGCTGCTCAGGAATCGTCTGAATAGGGTCAGCATCAAATTTGAGTATTGTGGCTTGAGCGCTTGTATGAGAATCCTGAGCACATCCAGCTTGAGGCAGCGTGCTTTGATGACCATCGTTCAGTTTTGAATAGATTGTTGATGATCTTTGAAGCGCTTCCAACATACCGTTTTGTTGAAGGTTAGTAGGTCCTGGATAATGCAAAATGTTGAGAAAAAAGTCTAGATACCTAGCAATAGAATAGAAGAGTAGCGATACCCAATGGCTGAATACCTTTGGCATTGGAGTCCTTGGGTGGGAGCATAGTAGCGTCTCTTTGGAAGAGGACCTTTCCATTACGAACAGCAAGGACAGAACAGTCCTTAGGTAGCTTGTTTGCGCAATACTTGGCGACTGAAATGGATGAACGGATGGTATGATGTTTGGTAGCAGTGCCAAGTATAAGCGCAGCAGATGAAATTGAAGCGGCTTCACGGACTAATAATTTGCGGATTGATGAACCACGGCATATCTTAAGCTTTAGATGAACCTAGAACCAAACTTGGAAGTCAAGCACATTGCACATATACATACATACATACATACATACATACATACATACATATATACATACATACATACATGATTGAAGGAAAGATACAATTGAAATTGTAGTTTAATTCCATCACCTAAATCACAAATTAGATTGTGGGAATCATAATGAATGAAGGAAAGATACAATTGAAATAATGGAAAACTAAATAACTAAGTAACTAACCTGTTTCAAGTTGCAAAAGCCTTCATAAACACCAAGAATAGAATCAAATGCCTTGACTAATGACAGCAATGATGATTTGCCATTTTGATCAACAATTTCTATATAAAAATCATTAGTTAATTAATTAATTAATTAATTAAGCAAACCCTTAAATCAATCAGGAAGAATAAATGAATTATAGAAAGAAAAGAAAATAAATAAATAAATAAAAAATACCGTTAGAGGGAAGAACATGAAGAGCAATAACAAGATCACCAGGTTGAGCGACTTTAACAAGTGACCAAGTAAGCAACTCTTTACTTTGAGCATCCATCTTCACTCCCACTATCACCGTCTTGCCGCCGTCTTCCGTCATTTTCTTTCTTGAGGATTTAAACGATAATCAATAATCAATAATCAATGATCAATGATCAATAATCAATAATCAATCATCAATAATCAATAATCATGTCAGGAATTTCTGGGAAAATATATGCGGTTATATATATAGATAGATATATAAATTAAATTAAATGTGACGTAGTTTGGTTGTGGGTTTAAGCTTCAACCGCCGTCTGCTTGCTTATCAAAATCTCCCACCAATACGCATTACTCACCTTATTAGTTATTACCATCCCCCCATTGAGTTTCTTATTTTTACATCTTCTTTTAATTACTCAACACGCTACCCGGATGGTGCCTTCCATACTTAGGTACCTAATTTCATCTTCCATCTCCCATTTATATTTCCTCAGTCTCCGTCATTTATATACCTTTGTTTTTAACACAAATATCATCAAAAATAACTGCATCCAACTAGGCTAAATAACCAAATTGGTAAAACAAAAAAATTAAAAAATAGAAGGTTCTTGTTTGGTATCAAATGTCAACTTTTATTTTACCAATTTAGTGAATGTTTTCTAAAAACGTAATCTCGTTTGGCTAGACAACTATAATACTAATTCAAAACTTGGTGGCGACTCTTCAAAGGTTTAATCCGTTTCAAAATCGAATCCTAACCTAACATGTGAAGCTCATTCCAAACGTGGTGGAGTGATGTCCACAGTTAGGCGACTCTACTGGGGATGGTGAGACTCAAAAGAAAACGGCGATTAGTAAAATATTACTTGTAGTGGCGTTATTCATGCATAAACCCATGAGTTAGTTGCCCGGGCGACCCCTCACAGTCAGATGATGGATAGGGGGCGACGTTCCACCATGCCACGATGCTTGCACATTGCTTGTATTCAATGAGGAATAATCTTGGTCGCAAGCAAGCGCTACATATTGCACATTGCTTATGGGGTTCTTGCATACGTTCATCTGATGGACATACTCCAATTACAACATTTTCTTCATTTATCATTATTAACACATTAGTGGAGTTAAAATCGCAAGATTAGACATTTGAAAATTTTCGAAAACCAAGACCATCAAACGAAATATCGACTTTGAGAAGGCATAAATCATCATACGTTCATCTGATAAACTTTCTCCAATTACAACATTTTCTTCATTTATCGTTATTAAAACATTTATGAAGTTAAATTCGCAAAATTTTAGATTTGAGAATTTTCGAAAACCGAGACCATCAATCGAAATCTCGACTTTCGGAAGGCATAAATCATCATACGTTCATCTGATGGTCATACTCCACTTACAACATTTTTTTCATTTATCATTATTAACACATTTATGAATTTAAAACGGTAAAATTATAGATTTGAAAATTTTCTAAAACTGAGACCACCAAACGAAATATCGACTTTCGGAAGACATAAATCATCATACGTTCTTCTGATGGCCATACTCAAATTACAACATTTTCTTCATTTATCATTATTAACACATTTATGAAGTTAAAACGGTAAAATTATAGATTTGAAAATTTTCGAAAACCGAGACCAT
>VHZZ01000011.1:0-13729 GCA_009801015.1 Silene noctiflora
TGACAAACCCGAACTGACCCGACCCGAATTGACCTGACCCGAACCCGACCCGTTGACCCGTTTTGCCAGGTCTAAGTAAGGGTTAACATTCATTACAGTAAATTTCAGGAAAAAAAAAAGTAGAAATAGTGTGTTCAGTTCGAGGGTTTTCCATTTATTCATGAATTTAGTTTTATCAGTAAATATAGTTAAGAGCGATTCGTTGATGGTTCATAGTGTGTTCTTACAAAGGGTACAAGTGATTTGTCAATGATCTTTTAAACTAGTCAGAGGTAAATTTTTTTTATAATGAATCAAACGAAGGATTTCCTTAAAAGTTACATGAAAATAGTGATAGTAGGATGAGCCGAATTGTTATATCATGTTTTGAGGTCTCTAGTTTATAAGTAAATCATTTCTCTTTAATTTCCATTAAATTGGTTTTCGATTATACCTATATTTTGTAAGTGTCGTATGACGTTATATTAATTAATTGTTCTTTTCTTAGAGAAAAAGGACTATTTGAAAAATATTGTAAAAATTTTTTTTTTATCAAAATAAAATACTAAATGGAAACATATCCCGTGAATTTCACGGGTAGAAGAACTAGTTCTGTAGTAAAACCGATTACTCCCTTCGTCGCGGTCAACTGTTGTCTTTTAGTTTTGAGACAAAGACCAAGGAAATGAAAGGGGATTAATTATTAGATAACAAGTGGATCAAATTGAGTGTAAATGATCAAATTGTTCATCAAATACTATCCTAAAATAGAAAGGACAACAATTGACCGAGACATCCCAAAATAGAATAGGACAACAAATGACCGGGACGGAGAGAGTATATTCTATGCCCTGTTCTTTTGAACTGAAACTGTCTGAACTGAACTTAACGAAGCTGGACTGAACTGAACTGAAGTAAGAGTTAATTTATGAAGAGAAGAGCTGAACTAAACCGAATGAAGCTGAACTAAAATAAAAGATCGTTCCTTCATTTGTGGGATAGAAATATGCAAAATTGCAACCCAATAATAATAGAAAGCCTTTTACGTGGCTGCCCATATTACAATTTACAAACAAACAATCTATAAACATCATTGTTTTTTTGTATTTTCCATTACTCAGCGGTTCTGCCTTCAGATTTTAACAATTTACTCAGGTTTCCCCCTTCAATTTCATATGTTGTTTGTTGTAATGTAATTGTATTAACATAATTAGCATAATATTAGTTAGGGTTTGAGTTTTTATCATCTGGGTACTCAAGATTTTCTGCAAGTTTGCATCTTTTTTATCTGGGTACTTGAGATTTTAGCTTGTTTTGTTGTAATTTGAACTGGGTTTTCAAGAATTAAAGAAAAAAATTAGGGCAAAAGATGGGTGATTTTGAATTAGATTGTAAGAAATTTAGGAATATATGCATACTTGCTCATGTTGATCATGGAAAAACTACACTTGCTGATCATTTAATTGCTGGTTGTAATGGTGCTGTTCATCCGAAACAAGCTGGTAAATTGAGGTTTATGGATTACTTAGATGAGGAACAAAGGAGAGCAATTACAATGAAAAGTTCATCAATTGGCCTTAATTTTAGAGATTATCATATTAATTTGATAGATTCCCCTGGACATATGGATTTTTGTAGTGAGGTTTCGACCGCTGCGCGATTGAGTGATGGTGCATTGGTTTTGGTTGATGCTGTTGAGGGTGTTCATATTCAGACCCATGCTGTTTTGAGACAAGTGTGGGTCGAAAAGTTGACACCGTGTTTAGTTCTTAATAAGATTGATAGGTTGATATATGAATTGAAGCTTACCCCTATGGAGGCTTATAATAGGTTGTTGAGGATTGTTCATGAGGTGAATAATATAGTGAGTGGTTATAAGTCGGAGAAGTATTTGTCGGATGTCGATTCTATACTTGCAGGTCCATCTGGTGGTGATTTGGGTGAGGGTGAGGATGAAAATCAGGAGTTTGTAGAGGATGATGAGGAAGATACTTTTCAGCCTCAAAAGGGTAATGTGGCTTTTGTTTGTGCTTTGGATGGATGGGGTTTTTGTGTTGGGGAGTTTGCGGAGTTCTATGCAAAAAAGTTTGGGGCAAGCGCTTCTTCTTTTAAGAAGGCTCTTTGGGGTCCTAGGTATTTTAACCCAAAGACAAAAATGATTGTGAGCAAAAAAGCTATGGGTGGAGGAAGTAATTTACGGCCTATGTTTGTTCAGTTTGTGCTAGAACCATTGTGGCAGGTATACCAAGGTGCTTTTGAGCCTGATGGTGGTAAGGCTATGTTAGAGAAGGTCGTAAAAAACTTCAATTTGTCTGTACCTCCACGCGAGCTTCAGCACAAAGATCCAAAAACTGCACTTCAGGCTGTTTTGAGCCGTTGGCTTCCTCTCTCTAACACCATTTTGTCAATGGTGGTTCGATGTATGCCAGACCCAATTGATGCTCAATCTTTCCGAATATCACGTTTACTTCCAAAGAGAGAAGTTGTGGATCAAATGGCCGGCTCTGAAGTGTTTGCCAGGGCTGAACATGTGAGGCGATGTGTTGAAACATGTGATTCAAGTCCTGAGGCACCAACTGTGGCATTTGTCTCCAAAATTTTTGCTGTCCCTTTGAACTTGATTCCGGCAAGGGGCCCTAATGATGAAATCATAGACACTTCTTCTGAAGAAGAATCCGATGAATGCTTTCTTGCTTTTGCTAGAATATTTAGCGGAGTTCTTACTATGGGGCAGAAAATAAATGTGCTTTCTGCTTTGTATGATCCATTGAAAGTGGAAACCAAGCAGAAGCATTTACAGGAAGCTGAAGTTAGGTCACTGTACCTTATGATGGGTCAAGGTCTTAAGCCAGTATCCTCAGTGAAAGCCGGCAATGTTGTAGCTATTCGAGGGCTTGGGCATCATATCTTGAAAAGTGCAACTCTTTGTTCCACAAAAGACTGTTGGCCTTTTTCAAGTTTGATGTTTCAAGTCTCACCTATGCTTAAAGTTGCAATTGAGCCCTCCGATCCAGCTGATATGGGGGCACTCTTGAAGGGTTTGATTCTTTTGAATCGGGCTGACCCATTTGTAGAGGTTACTGTCTCGTCGAGAGGAGAACATGTCCTTGCTGCTGCAGGTGAGGTCCATATTGACCGATGCATTAAGGATTTGAGGGAAAGATTTGCTAAGGTGAGCTTGGAAGTTTCTCCACCACTTGTCTCTTATAAAGAGACCATTGAGGGTGAGGGACCTAACCCGTTAGATAATCTCAAAGTGTTGACTGGTGCTACTGACTATGTTGAAAAAACAACACCTAATGGTAGATGTACCGTTAGAGTACGTGTCATGAAGCTCCCAACAGCTCTCACAAAATTACTTGATGATAGTTCCGATACCCTAGGCGAAATAATCAGTGGTAAACTCGGACAAACTTATAAGAAATTGGAGTCCCAGATTGGTGCTATTGTTGCTGAAGATGAACAGCCACTTGAAGCTCTGAGGAAAAGAATCATGGATGCTCTAGAAAGTGATATTATTTCTGCAAATGAGAAAAGTGATGCTGAGAAGAATAAAAAGTGTAAATTGATTTGGGAACAGCTTGTGAAGAGAATTTGGGCCCTCGGCCCCGGGCAAGTTGGCCCCAATCTACTTCTTACCCCAGATTCTGAAGTAGAAAATACTGATAATTCAGTGATTGTTTCCGGTTTCCCTTATGTTTCTGCTAAACTCGGGTTTGATACCGATTCTAGAGGCAATACTGATAACCATGCTGAAGCTGTTAGCCTGGAGAATAGTGTGTTATCAGGATTTCAAATTGCCACCTCAGCAGGTCCTTTATGTGATGAACCGATGTGGGGTCTGGCATTTATTGTCGAGGCTCACATTCGCCCATCTGAAGTTCAGTCAAACGAGCTCGAAAACCCGCAACAATCCCTAGACCAATATGGAATGTTCACTGGTCAGGTCATGACAGTAGTTAAGGAAGCATGTAGAGCTGCTGTACTTCAGAAAAGACCACGGCTTGTGGAGGCCATGTACTTTTGCGAGCTAAACACTCCAGCTGAGTATCTGGGGGCCATGTATGGTGTCCTGGGTCGAAGAAGAGTTCGGGTAGTGAAAGAAGAAATGCAAGAAAGTTCGCCATTGTTTACAGTGCATGCTTATTTGCCAGTTTCTGAAAGTTTTGGCTTTGCTGATGAACTTAGGAATAAGACGTCCGGGTCTTCCAGTGCCCTGCTCGTCCTAAGTCATTGGGAAGCGCTCATGGAGGACCCATTTTTTGTCCCAAAAACCGAGGAAGAGCTTGAAGAATTTGGAGACGGTTCGAGTGTTCCTCAGAATACAGCCAGAAAGCTCATTGATGCTGTAAGGAGGAGGAAAGGACTGCCAGTCGAGGAAAAAGTAGTGCAACATGCAACTAAGCAGAGGACCTTGGCTCGCAAGGTGTAGTTAGTTTAATGGAATACCTGTAAGCATGTAAATCTGCTGCCCTGATATTTTTGTTTAGAAATTGTCAGACATACTTGAGTAGTTTTATGCATCGGTTTAGCTATAGTTTTGCAGTTGTATGACTTGTATCCCACAATGTATGCATAGCTGATATTTATCTCGCCTACCTTCTGCTCGCCTCACTCTTGGGACTTGTTATCATGATCGAAAGAGGTACATTTGAACGCCAAATGCTAGGATAGGATTAAGCGCATTCTCTTGGACGAGAGAAGTCGATAGGCTGGTCATGATGCCTTGTACTAAAAGTACTCACACACCATATCATCCATTACTGTTTTTTGATTTTCTGCAGGTTCAGTCTCAACTGCTCTGAATTTCTAATGCGAGCATTTAATTGGTTATTACGGTGTGTATATTTTCTCGGATGGAGCAGATGGATATATGGAAGTTGAACGTATGGAGTATTATGTTTCGGATTGGAGTCATTAGGCGACGCACCCACAGGGGATCAAATTATGAATCTGCAGGTTGAAATATAAAAACCATGCATTTTCCAATTGGCCCCTGAAATTCGATCTGGTAAAGCAAAACCCAAATCCTCCATATGAATAATAACCCAATATTAGCAGATCTTCAGCTAATTTTTCAGAAAAAATATGCAAAATTCAAAGGAAGTGACCTTGGTTTAGAAGAATGATTGACGAATAAAAGTTGAGGGGTGGATGGGAAATTAGTACAATAACGAGTGAAAAATCGTACTGTAAAATAAACTACGATTTTTTCCGTCATGTCTTAAAAGACTGACCAATTATACAAAAGTACAATGCTTGTTTTGTGTCAAGGAACTGAGCAAATATATATTACAAGCTGTAACCTCTCTTCTGAGATTAATATACATTTCATCTCTATCTTCTAGTGCATGAGAGCAACGGCGGCCTCTTGTACTAGCGGCTGAGTTACATGCACAAAGTGCTCCGCCTCTCTCTCAACTTCCTCCCGGCACTTATTTGCATCTTTCCCCTCTTTCATTTTCTTCACAAACCCCACAAATTTCCTCCAGTTATCGGGGTGGAATAAATCCGGATTCATCCTTAGATACGTAAATGCACACATTTCTCGATCCCCAGAGTTTTCATCTACATTCAATGCCGAGGCATTTAAGATTTGCTCGTGAGCAAATTCATCGTATCTAGGCAAGGCGTTCTCACCAGCTAATGGAACCTGAGCTTCTTGAGTGGCGAGAGCAACTTGTCGAACAAGCTTCTCTGGGGCACATAACGCATCCTGGGGTTGCTCGTGATCACGCATCTCAATGCACGTGAAGTTGAATATAGCTCCATGACGGGCTAGCATTTGGGCAATCGGTAAGTACCCATCACGGAACCTTGTGTTGTAGTACCCGGCAGTCAGCTCAGGGGCATGGGACCGGGTCCCATAATGCCAGTGAATGCCTGCAATCTTGACCGAGATCTTGACTCCGGTGTCCTTGAAAATAGACGTGGCAGATGAGAGAATCCTTTCACCATGGTCCAGAAGCATTTGGGAATACCAGGTAAGGAAGAATTCACCATAGGGGCTGTTCCAGCCTCCACCTTCCTTGCGGAAAAACTGCGTGTCTTCAGGCCAATTGTTGTAATGGCCTGCGTCAGTTGGGCCAGAGTGTCCCCATTCAGGTTTACCGGCAGCCTCTGCGGCTGCTTTTAAGCTACTCACCATGTACTGCAGAAATGAACATACCAGTCAGTACCATCAGACCGAAAACAATTTAACGCCAGGCTTGAGAGGATAAGAATTGGTAGGATGAAAAAGTACCTTGTCAAAACACTGGAAGGCTCCAATGCCTGGGAACTTCCATGTTCCATCTTGCTCTGGATATGAAGGGTAGCGGAGTTCACCTGCCGGACCCATACCAACTTGGATTTCCTGAAGAAAGTGGATAATGTCAAGTGATCACTAAAATACCAGTTGGGTAGGAGTGTCGAACGCAGTTACATAACCAAGGGTTAAACTCAACATGACTAAAATTTTGAGACATGTGGTTCTGTCCAGGACATGCAAAAAGTGAAGAGTCGAAGTCACATATGTAGGTGGTGTCCAAACACAAGATCAGACAAAGAATTTACCACAATGGTGTCACCCAGGAAGCCCTTGAACTGGTCTCTAAATGCACGCATAAAATCTGCGTAACACTGAACTGGAGTTCGCCCCTTCAGCACCGGAAGGGTATCAGCGGAAAGTGACACATATTCATAGTTCCTTCTCCCCCATTGGTCAGTATATGCAAGATCAGGATCTTTGTGCATCTCTTCCATAACCCAATTAGGCAACGGTATCCTACACAGTAGAACAAGACAAACCATGTCTCTCAGAATTCATATACAGGAAAAACATTTTCATATATGCCGGAAACCACTTGGAACTCATGCCTTTGACAACACTAAACCGTTTTTTACCTTCTCTCACTTATCTATCTAGGTGCATACTAAATAAAACCCACGCATAACGCTTCACTAAACTACAATTATAAGAACATAACGTTAAATAAAAATCACAAATTTCATTTCTAAATACTATCGTCATCATATTTTTCTGCGCATAAGCCAACGGTTCCCACTTTCCCCCAACATACAAGTTGGAAGCACAGAGTATGGAACAGCACAACAGTCAGCACTCTACTCATGTCCAAGAGTAGAAGGGTTCACCAATGACAGGCATTCGTGTGTCACCGTGTTAGATTCGACAAATCCAAGTAACAATCTCATATTTTGGTTTAAAATAATTGTCATGTACCTCGATTGCAAGTAAAAATTTTAAGATGTCAATTTAAATTAACACTCCGAGTATTTTAGTCATGTCACGAAGAGGAAATTCCAACACTAATACACCAGAATTTCTTCTTTTTAGATTTTTTGAGAAAATTTAAAAAATATTACAAGATGATACTAAAATATTTACGTAAATAATAATTACAATATTTTGGAAAATTATATTCTCAAAGTGTAGTAGTCCCTGATATACAAGTGCTTAAAAATAGCGCAAAGTACATCTTAGAGGCCGCCAAAAGTCAAGTAAGAGTATTATAGAGAAAAGGAGGGAGTACGTATTAAAACAGAAAACGACTAACATAAGTCGACATCCTAAAAGGAAACGGTAAACAAAACAAAACAAAAGGGAAGAAGAAGACGCAAATACAGAATTGTCCACATACTTGTGGAGTTGTGGGTAGAAAATTTCCAGAAGATCACGGTTGACACTGACCTCTACAAGATATGCCATATTTTTCCCCATCAAAATTGAACAAGACTTAAAGACCACAGAAACAGACGTTCACTCCACGGCTCCTTTCCATCACTCCAACCGGTAAACTTGTAACTGATGACGCAAGACACTAATCTCCCCCCAATACTCGTCTATAAACTACTACCTCCATCCAAGTCATTTGTTTACCTTAGGCTTTGACACAAGGACCAAGAAAAGAGAAGGAGACATTTGTGGCCTTGGGGGATGATCAAATTACCCCTCAAAACTCCTAATATAGAAAAGTACACAAATGACCGAGATACCCATAAATGAAATAAGTAATCCGGGACGGAGGGAGTATAATGCTTATTAATCATCAATTCCTTACTAAAAAGGAAAGAAGCTACAACATCCATCAGTGAAGTGTATATGATGTCCAAGACTGTCTAACCTTATACTCCACCCTTTATTTTTTACTTAAAAAGTTCATGTGCCTAAATGTTAGATACATGTATCAAACACTAATAATTAGTACATGTATCAAACATTAAAGTTTACTTTCTATATTAGTTCCAACAATTGGTCTCACTAGTGACGGACATATCTGTCATATGCTTGTGACGGGTCAAGTATCACTCATATGTGTAGATAAGACAAAAAGTAAAATGCATAGAGAATCACAAATGACTTGTCTTTATCCTCCCTGAATTTTATTTGACCCGTCACAAATGAGAATTTGTATAGTTCCTACGGTAGCAGAAACTTCCCATGCCTGTGGAAAACTGCAATCAAATTTGTTATTGACAGTAGATCCATCCCTAAGTCCACTAAACCACATGTTCAACCTCTCAATTAGATGTTTAATACTCCCTCCGTCCTAGTCATTTGTTTACCTTTCGCATTTTTGGGTATCCCAGTCAATTATTTACCTTTGGGAATGCTTTTGATAAACAATTTAATCATGCACCCTCAATTTGGTCCACTTATTGGCCTCTTTCATCGGTCTTTGTGCCAAAATCAAAGGTAAACAAATGAACAGCCAACTATCTAGCTACAAGGGACGGAGAGACAGTGATATACTAAGGGCTCGTTTGGTTGTCATGCGGGAATTAGTTTCCCATGATTTTACAAAGCACATGAATTGCCCAAAACGCGTTTGGATCACATCCTGAAATTGAATTGACACAGGAATTTCTAATAATGAAGGAGTTGGAAATTCATGGGAAAAAGAAAATCCCAGGATTTGGAGTAACCAAACATCTTTCATTTTTCCAAATCATGGGAATTTCCAATTCACCCATTTTTACGGGGGCAACCAAATGAGGCCTAACAGTAGAATTATAGGCAAACGATATTCATCTAATAGGTCTTTCTTAAGATAGATATATCCGTCTCGGGAATAAAACGGGCAAAACCTTTAACTAATCTCAAAAAAAGAACACAAATACTTATGTAAGACGATTTCGAGAAAGAAAAACATACGTGACGGAATCACCAACATTACCACCACACTGATGAAAAGACATGACAGCTTGAACCTTAAGCCCATGTCTATTCGCCATTTCAATCAATTCAACATAACCTCCCCAATTATATTCCCCAGGATTATCCCTCTCAACCAAACCCCACCAAACATCCATCATTATCCCTTCCACACCAGCGCTCTTCAACGCCTGCAAACTTGCATTCATCGCCTTCCTCCTATTCACCGTATTATCCATCTTCACACTGTCCAGCGGCATCATCACGTAAACTGGAACCCCTTTCCCTTTCTCGATCTTATCAATCGTCACGTGCTCTATTTCTGTTTCCAATCCTGATATTCCGGTGAAGGCCTGGCATGCGGCGGAGATATCTGGTCTCAGTGGTGACCGGCATGGACTCACTGGTGGCGATAACTTGTCCATTGTTGTCTCCATTCCTATGCCGCCTTTTACCTTGCATTTTAGCGCTGGGTGTGGTGGTTTCCACATTGCTGTTGTTGTTGTTGTTGCTGAGATTGATGATTCTGATTCCACCGTTAATGGTGTTCCTGATAATGCTCCAATCTGGTGTGCTAGACTCATTGCCATTACTCACTCTCCCGACTCGACTCGGCTCAATTACGATTATGGTTATGATTATGATTCGGATTTCGGATTTAAAAAATTTGCGGATATTATTTTGGGTGAAATGATGAGATTTAAGATTTTTGAAATGGAAATAAGGGTCGAGATATATATAAGGAGGAGAGCCGTTGATAAGGCGACACGTGGAGGATGAGGAGGACACGTGGAGGATTGAGGACGTTTGAGTGTAATGAACGGCTAGGATGGCTCGGGATTAAAGGGTCGGTGGGGGGAATGGGTTTGAAGCGCGTGAAACCTCGATAAAGTGATATTAATTCAATGAATAAGATAATGACAGGTGTTCCGAAACTTGTGGTTGAAAAAGCGGTGAGTTTTGGCTTCGTAAGACCATGCCCAAGCAAGGTCATGGAGAAGGTCATGACCTTGTTAGGTCATGTTAATCCATAATTAAGTACCACATTAGCATGACCTTGAAGTAGAAGATGTCAATTGGAGGTCAATTGGTGACCTTGAAGTAGAAGAGGTCAATTGGAGGTCACCTAGTAGGTGTCACCTTCTAATTGCTTGGACACAGATAACGAGGACAACAAAGTAAACAAAAAATTGGGTGGCGACCTAAAGTGGTGACCTTCTTCTTGGGAGGGTGAAAGCGGATCAAGATTAATAAGGTGTAATTAAGAGGAAAAATTTGGGTGACTCGATTAAGTCGACCTTCTGCTTGGGGATGGTCTAAGGGTAAGATTATTCGTAATCTTGAGAGACAAGAATCTATTTTAGTTTTGACAAAGTATTAAATTGCGTCTTGAAAATCCAAGACTCAACTTAAGACTCGGGGTGAGTCTTGACCCCACCATGATTGAAAATTATTCAATTAATAAATCACATTTGTCATTTGTAAAAATAAAAAGAAGTAAAGTGGAAATGTAGAAAAGTAGAGTATGAGGTGAGTCTGACGAATAATGTATAAAGTCTGAGGTGAGTCCGAGACAGGTCTGAACAATAAAAAAATAATAAAATTTAGTGAAAAGGTGATGTAGCAAAGTCTTAAGACTTGGATGGGTCTTACTGATAATTTTACCTTAACATGATGGATACTTCGGTGCCCGTTTTAAATGAGAATTTATATTTTGTGGAAGTGACAATATTTAATGTAGAGGTGACAATTGGGTTAGTCGGGTCGGGTCATATCGGGTCAGCCCACCCTTACGGGTTATGTTATTTCGGGTCAAATGATGTATCGGGTCATGTTGGATTTGGGTCGGGTCCGGTTACTTAATCGCATTATTACAATTTTTGACCGTTAAATTTAGTTTTTAACCTATTAGTTGGTTTAACTACTTCATTATTAGAGGTAAAACATATTAATCTAAACACAAAATCACTTTCATTTTGATTAAATTAAACTTAGTAATTGTCGGGTCATCAATTTAATCGTGTCAGTATCGGGTCAGATCATTGATAATCGGGTCGGGTCGAGTTACGGGTCATCATCAGATCGGGTCGGGTCGGGTTTCGGATCCTGGATCAGACTTGCCCGCACTAATCTCATGTACCATGTACGATGACGTCCACCGAAAGATGGACACGAATCACGAGGAAGATGGGGTTTTGGTAATGAGATTGTATTTGAAAGGAAGCATGGGAAGAAAAAGAGAGGCTGTCAGTTTGTTACCCAAAAACTTTGGCACATGTCGCCAGCTAAAGTAGTGGATGAGGTTTATGATTTCCATATTATTTGGAGATATTTCTGTTACTTGTCACTTTACGTCAACTATGTTAAGACGGATTTAAATCGAGTCAAATATGTTAAATGGATAAAAGTGAAATGCAAATGGAGTAACAAGATACGAATGAGATATCACTTTACCGTCTCTTAAGCTTAAGTCGGTTTATTCTGTCTTAAATGAGAATTTGTGGTCATTTTAACGTAAACTAGTTTTGTGACCCGTRAAAAATCACGGGTGTCACTTAAAATTATGTTTTCAAGACATTTTTTTTATCTATTGTACACCATTTTACATCAATTCATGCTAGTGACTTAATTACTGAGTACCGAGTGATGATATTTGGTGTCGTATTAATGCTAATAGGTTCGTCTACTCAGATCTAAATAAACACGCACTAATTAAAGTAGGAATACAATGATGCATAAGCCAACTAAATTAGTGAGGTAASATACCAATCAATTGAGCGTTAAATGATACATGATACSGATTTAGTAAATAACCATGCTACGGATTTAGTAAATAACCAAATTATTTCCATGGTCGTTGTCTCTTCGATATGCAGAGCCATAAYGGGCCCAAATKATTGTCATCCATTGGTTAAAATAAAAAATCTCCCAAGGAAAAATTTGAGAAACATGCTAACTCAAGAAATCCACATACTTGTAAATTGTCATTTTTCATATATTGATTGATATTCAAGTATGTCTTCCTCCTGAAATTCATAAAAGATCACCAATTTTGTGTGTGTTCTATCGAATTGCCGAGTACAATTTCAATCTTACTTCGCTTGAACAAGTTTTCTTGCGTTGTTACCTGAGGTACGAGTCAATAGGTCTTGTCTCGGTCTCGAGATTGGCAAGCTATAGGTCTAGCTTTTCCAGTCGCCTATCTTAATTCGTTTTCCGCTGTTAAATTCGTATCATTTTAATGTAAATTTTAAATGTTATTTGAATGAAAGTTGAAAAAAAAAAAAAAAAAAAAGATTCCGATTTTCAAATTTTGGGTTTGGGTTATTTTCGAGTTGGTTGTTTTCAAATTATTTGGAAATAAGAGCCCGTGTATGATAACAAACATTCGGGTTGAGTTGAATAAGGTCGGGGCCAGTTCGGGTTACGGAGCAAATTTTGATTGAAAAGCTGGGTGTTATGCAAACAAAACCAAAGTTGAAAAATTGGTGAACCATTTCAGAAATTTCGGCCCGATTGAAATGCTTTCGTATTGTAAGCTAAATGTTTGGGCCTTATATAAAAGTAAACCAACAGATTGCTTATAATTATCCAGCCCAATAATAATTTAATAAGATTACTTCAGACAAATATAAATTAAAATTCATTTTAAAATCGTAATTTATTTTCGCAGTACGTTTTTTACTTATTTCAGAACTTTTTGCGCAATATTTTCCATTTGCTACCCTTCTCTTCAATTCTTCAAAATATCTCTAAACCTAATTATCTCAATTAGTAATAATAATACATCTTAAATTAATCATACTTTTTTAATTATGGATGATAATTTGAACATAAAACATGTATTTAACTTATTAGTTGTATAATTATGAATCAAATTAATGTTTCTTTAAAATGTACTGTGTAGACTGAAAAATGTACTGTGAAAATCAACACCCTTTAAAATTCTAATAATTTATACTCTCTTCGATCCACACCAATGGTAACAGTTACCTAAATGGACGATCCACATCAATGGTAAGATACCTTATTTGGCTTGAAAAATGACTAAATTACTCTTACACCCACTACCTATTTACAACTTTGCATCCACTCACCCACTCACCAACTAGTACTAGGGATGGCAACGGATCGGGTCCAGTAAGACCCTGACCCTGTGGCACCTACCTTAGACCCATACCCATACCCAACGGGTTTGGGTCGGGTCCGAGTCTACCTTTGGGTCTGAGGTAAATGTCACTTTTTGCATAAAATCATACCATAAAATCAGTGCAAAAACTAAAATTTGGATGGTTAAAAGTCTGCTTCACTTATAAGTACAAATCAGTACTGAAATTAGTATAATAAAAAAACAATTCATGGACTATACAACCAGTTGACCGGTTGTACGGTGTAGAATATGAGTTTTTTAATAAAGTATTCGAGCTTTATGTTAAAGAATATGAGGTTTATTAGAAAGTATCTGATCTCATCATTTACACATTCCAAATATGAACTTTGCATTAGCTCAGAAAAAATACACATAAGCTCGGATTCTTATACCTTGGTTTAGACCTGGCAAAATCAACCCGACCCGAATGACCCGACCCGAAAAGG
>VHZZ01000011.1:37473-51661 GCA_009801015.1 Silene noctiflora
TTTAAGCTTGCATGTTGAAGTGTGATCCAATCCAATTTCTTCTTAGCTTGTGAACTCGATGTTTTCTCTCTTGACGGGATTTAGCTAACGAAAGCAATAATTCCTACAAATTACACTAAACGCATGTAAAACATCTAGAACACGGGATTAGCTCAACTAAACACTAATAATAGCAAAATAAGCATGAAACCGAGCTAAAATAGGGGATATAAACATGTATAAAATGGTCTAGTCATAAATAAAAAGTATTCATCTATTTCCAAGGAATACCCGATCTTCGTCTCAAACTGATTTATCGCGTACTTGAACCTTAAAATGTGATCTGTTGGTTCCCAAAATTTGTGTGTCTGCTTTATCTTACTCGAGTAACCATCTGTATGATTTACATACATTTTTGTTCCGGGTCACTGAAATCTCGAAAACCATGTATTATACACTTAAATTTGAGCCGTTTCGGAGGTCGTACCGGTTCATGTTTTTTCCCCCTCATAGTATTTCTACCACATGTCAGGGGTCGCTTCATGAGTTACCGTATTCGATTTTCAGCCCTAAATAAGAATAATTCATCTATTTTTAAGGAATACCCGATCTTTGTTTCAGACTGATTTATCGGGTAATAGCACGCTCAAATGTACTCTGTTGCTTCTCAAAATTTGTGTGGCTGGTTTATCTGACTCGAGAAACCTTCTGTATGATTCACACACATTTTTGTTCCGGGTCACTGAAATCTCGAAAACCGTGTAATAGACACATAAATTTAAGCCGTTTCGAATTTCTTACCGAGTCATGTAAAAAGTATTCATCTATTTTAAGGAATACCTTATTTTCGTCTGAGACTCAATTATCGCGTACAGGAACCCTAAAATGTTTTGTGTAGCTTCCCAAAAATTATGTGGTTGCTTTATCTGACTCGACGACGGAACCATCTGTATGATTTACATAAATCTTTGTTCCGGGTCACTGAAATCTCGAAAACCATGTATTATACACTTAATTGTAGCCGTTTCGGAGGTCGTACCGGGTCATGTTTCTTTTCCTCCCAGTATTTCTACCACGTGTCAGAGGTCGCTTCATGAGTTACCGTATTCGATTTTCAGCCACAAATAAGAATAATTCATCTATTTTTAAGGAGTAACCGATCTTTATTTCAGATTGATTTATCGGGTAATGGCACCCTTTAATGTTCTCTGTTGCTTCTCAAAATCTGTGTGGTTGGTTTATCTGACTCGAGAACTCTTCAGTATGATCTACAGACATTTTTATTCCGGGAGACTGAAATCCCTAAAACCGTGTATTGTGTATACTTAAATTTGAGCCGTTTCGGAGGTCGTACCGAGTCATGTTTTTTTTTTCATTCAGCAGTTCTACCACGTGTCAAGGATCGCTTAATGAGTTATCGTATACGATTTTCAGCCTAAATAAGAAATATTCATCAATTTTTAAGGAATACCCGTTCTTCGTCCGAATCATTTATCGCGTACTGACACCCTAAAATGTTCTTTGTTGCTTCTCAAAATTTGTGTGGCTGCTTTATCTGACTCGTGTGACCATCTGTATGATTTACAGACATTTTTGTTTCGGGTCAGTGAAATACCGAAAACCGTGTATAATGCACTTAAATTTGAGCCGTTTCGGAGGTCATATCGGGTCATGTTTCTTTTCCTCCCAGCATTTCTGCAACGTGCCTCGGGCCAATTCATAAGTTATTATATTCGATTTTCAGCCTTAAATAAAAAGTATTCATCTATTTTCAAGGAATACCCGATCTTCGTCTCAAACTGATTTATCGCGTACTTGAACCCTAAAATGTTCTGTGTTGCTTCCCAAAAATTATGTGGCTGCTTTATCTGACTCGACGACGGAACCATCTGTATGATTTACAGACATTTTTGTTCTGGGTCACTGAAATCCCGAATACCGTGTATTATACACTTAAATTTGAGCCGTTTCAGAGGTCGTACCTGGTCAAGTTTCTTTTACTCCCAGCTTTTCTACCACGTGTCAGGGGTCGCTTCATGAGTTAAGGTATTCGATTTTCAGCCCTAATTAAGAATTATTCATCTATTTTTAAGGAATACCCAATCTTTGTTTCAGACTGATTTATCTAGTAATGGCACCCTCAAATGTGCTTTCTTGCTTCTCAAAAATTGTTTGGCCGGTTTATCTGATTCGAGAAACCTTCTGTATGATTTATACATTTTTTTTTTGGGTCACAGAAATCTCGAAAACCGTGTAATAAACACTTAAATTTGAGCCTTTTCGGAATTCGTACTGAGTCATGTTTCTTTTCCTCACACCTTTTCTACCACGTGTCAGGGGTTGCCCCATGAGTTACTATATTCGATTTTCAGCCCTAAATAAGAAGTATTAATCTATTTTTCAGGAATACCCGATCTTTGTCCCAGACTCATTTATCGCGTATTGAAACCCTAAAATGTTGCTTCCCAAACTTTGGTTGGCTGCTTTATCTGACCCGAGGAACCATCTGTTGGATTTACAGACATTTTTGTTCCGGGTCACTGAAATCCCGAAAACCGTGAATGATACACTTAAATTTGAGCCGTTTCGGGAAATGTTTCCTTTCCTCCAAGCTTTTTTACCACGTGTCAGGGTCGCTTCATAAGTTACCGTATTCGATTTTCAACACTAAATAAGAATTATTCATCTATTTTTAAGGAATACCCGATCTTTGTTTCAGACTGATTTCTCGGGTAATGGCGCCCTCAAATGTCCTCGGTTGCTTCTCAAAATTTGTATGGCCGGTTTATCCGACTCGAGGAACCATATGTATGATTTACATACATTTTGTTTTCGGGTCACTGAAATCTCGAAAACCGTGTAATAGACACTTAAATTTTAGCCGTTTCGAAGTTCGTACCGAGTCATGTATATTTTCCTCCAACCTTTTATGCCACGTGTCAAGGGTCGCTCCATGAGTTACCGTATTCGATTTTCAGCCCTAAATAAGAATTATTCATCTATTTTTAAGGAATACCCGATCTTTGTTTCAGGCTGATTTCTCGGGTAATGGCGCCTTCAAATATACTCGGTTGCTTCTCAAAATTTGTGTTGCGGGTTTATCTGACTCAAGAAAGCATCTATAACATTTACAGACATTTTTGTTCCGGGTCACTGAAATCCCGATGTATTCATCTATTTTTAAGGAATACCCGATCTTCGTCCGAGAGTCATTTATCTCGTATTGGAACCCGAAAATGTTCTGTGTTGCTTCCCTAAGTTTATGCTGCTGCTTTATCTGACTCGAGGAATCATCTGCATGATTGACAGACATTTATGTTCAGGGTCACTGAAATCCTGAAAACCGTGTATTATACACTTAAATTTGAGCCGTTTCGGAGTTCGTACCGAGTCATGTGTCTTTTCCTCCCACCTTTTCTACCCCGTGTCAGGGGTCGCTCCATGAGTTACCGTATTAGATTTTCAGCCATAAATAAGAAGTATTCATCTATTTTTAAGGAATACCCGATCTTCGCCCGAGACTCATTTATCTCGTACTGGAACCCTAAAATGTTTTGCGTTGCTTCCCAAAATTTGTGTGGCTGCTTTATTTGACTCGAGGAATCATCTGCATGATTTACAGACATTTTTGTTCTCGGTCACTGAAATCCCGAAAACCGTGTATTATACACTTAAAGTTGAGCCGTTTATGAGGTCGTACTTGGTCAAGTTTATTTTCCTCCCATCTTTTCTACCACATGTCAGAGGTCGCTTCATGAGTTAAGGTATTCGATTTTCAGCCCTAATTAAGAATTATTCGTCTATTTTTAAGGAATTCCCGATCTTTGTTTCAGACGGATTTATCGGGTAATGGCACCCTCAAATGTCCTTGGTTTCTTCTCAAAATTTGTGTGGCTGCTTTATCTGACTCGAGAAACCGTCTGTATGATTTACAGACATTTTTTTTCCGGGTCACTAAAATCTCGAAAACCGTGTAATAGACACTTAAATTTGAGCCGTTTCGGAATTCGTACCGAGTCATGTGTCTTTTCCTCCCACCTTCTCTACCCCGTGTCAGGAGTCGCTCCATGAGTTACCGTATTATATTTTCAGCCCTAAATAAAAAGTATTCATCTATTTTTAAGGAATACCCGATCTTCGTCCGAGACTCATTTATCTCGTACTGGAACCCTAAAATGTTCTGTGTTGCTTCCCAAAATTTGTGTGACTGCTTTATTTGACTCGAGGAATCATCTGCATGATTTACAGACATTTTTTTTCTGGGTCACTGAAATCCCGAAAACCGTGTATTGTACACTTAAGTTTGAGTCGTTTCGGAGGTCGTACCGGGTCAAGTTTCTTTTCCGCCCAACTTTTCTACCACGTGTCAAGGGCCGCTTCATGAGTTACCGTATTCGATTTTGAGCCCTACTTAAGAATTATTCGTCTATTTTTAAGGAATACCTGATCTTTGTTTCAGACTGATTTATCGGGTAATGGCGCCCTCAAATGTGCTCTATTGCTTCTTAAAAAAAATTTGGCTGGTTTATCTGACTCGAGAAACCAACTGTGTGATTTACACATTTTTGTTCTGGGTCACTGAAATCTAAAAAACCGTGTAATAGACACTTACATTTGAGGCGCTTCGACGTTCGTACCGATTCATGTATCTTTTCCTCCCACCTTTTCTACCACGTGTCAGGGGTCACTCCATGAGTTACCGTATTCGATTTTCAGACCTAAATAAGAAGTATTCATCTTTTTTTAAGGAATACCCGATCTTCGTCCGAGACTCATTTATCGCGTACTGAAACCCTAAGATGTTCTGTGTTTCTTCCCAAATTATGTGTGGCTGCTTTATCTGCCTCTAAGAACCGTCTGTATGATTTACAGAATTTTTTTTCCCGGGAGTTTGAAATCCGGAAAACCGTGTATTATACACTTAAATTTGAGCCGTTTCGGAGGTCGTACCGGGTCATGTTTCTTTTCCTCCCATTTTTTCTACCACATGTCAGGGGTCGCTCCATGAGTTACCGTATTCGATTTTCAGCCCTAAATAAGAATTATTCATCTATTTTTAAGGAATACCCGATCTTTGTTTCAGACTGATTTCTCGGGTAATGGCGCCTTCAAATGTCCTCAGTTGCTTCTCAAAATTTGCGTTGCGGGTTTATTAGACTCGAGAAACCATCTTTATGATTTACAGACATTTTTCTTCCGGGTCACTGAAATCTCGAAAACCGTGTAATAGAGACTTAAATTTGAGCAGTTTCGAAGTTCGTTGCGAGTCATGTATCTTTTCCTCCCACCTTTTCTACCACGTGTCAGGCGTCGCTCCATGAGTTACCGTATTCGATTTTCAGCCCTAAATAAGAAGTATTCATCTATTTTTAAGGAATACCCGATCATCGTCCGAGAGTCATTTATCTCGTATTGGAACCCGAAAATGTTCTGTGTTGCTTCCCTAAGTTTGTGCTGCCGCTTTATCTGACTTGAGGAATCATCAGCATGATTTACAGACATTTTTGTTCAGGGTCACAGAAATCCCGAAAACCGTGTATTATACACTTAAATTTGAGCCGTTTTGGAGGTCGTACCAGGTCAAGTTTCTTTTCCTCCCATCTTTTCTACCACGTGTCAGGGGTTGCTTCATGAGTTACCGTATTCGATTTTCAGCCCTAAATAAGAAGTATTCATCTTTTTTTAAGGAATACCCGATCTTCGTCCGAGACTAATTTATCGCGTACTGAAACCTTAAGATGTTTTGTCTTGCTTCCCAAAATATGTGTGGCTGCTTTATCTAACTCGAGGAACCGTCTGTATGATTTACAGAAAAAAAAATTCCGGGAGACTGAAATCCAGAAAACCGTGTATTATACACACTTAAATTTGAGCCGTTTCGGAGGTCGTACAGGGTCATGTTTCTTTTCCTCCCAACTTTTCTACCACGTGTCAGGGGTCGCTTCATGAGTTACCGTATTCGATTTTCATCCCTAAATAAGAAGTATTCATCAATTTTTAAGGAATACCCGATCTTCATCCGGGACTCATTTATCGCGTACTGAAACCCTAAAATGTTCTGTGTTGCTTCCCAAAATATGTTTGGCTGATTTATCCGACTCGAGAAACCATCTGTATGATTTACAGAAAAAAATCCCGGGAGACTCAAATCCCGAAAATTTTGTATTATACACTTAAATTTGAGCCGTTTCGGAGGTCGTACCGGGTCATGTTACTTTTCTTCCTAGCTTTTCTACCACTTATCAGGGGTCGCTTTATGAGTTATCGTATTCGATTTTCAGCCCTAAGTAAGAATTATTCATCTATTTGTAAGGAATACTCGATCTTCCTCCGAGACTCATTCATCGCGTAATGGAACCTTAAAATGTTTTGTGTTGCTTCCCAAAATTTATGTGGCAGCTTTATCTGACTCGAGAAACCATGTGTAGGATATACATACATTTTTAATCCAGGTCACTAAAATCTCGAAAACCGTGTATTATACACTTAAATTTGTGCCGTTTCGGAGGTCGTACCGGGTCATGTTTCTTTTCCACCCACCTTTTCTACCACGTGTTAGGGGTGGCTTCATTATTTACCGTATTTGATTTTCAGCCTTAAATAAGAAGTATTCATCTATTTTTAAGGAATACCAGATCTTCGTTCGAGACTCATTTATTGCGTACTGAAACCCTAAAATGTTCTGTGTTGCTTCCCAAAATATGTGTGGCTGCTTTATCTGACTCGAGGAACCAACTGTATGATTTATAGAATTTTTTTTTCCGGGAGACTGAAATCTGGAAAACCGTGTATTATACACTTAAATTTTAGCCGTTTCGGAGGTCGTACCGGGTAATGTTTCTTTTCCTCCCAACTTTACTACCACGTGTCAGGGGTCGTTTCATGAGTTACCGTATTCGATTTTCAACCCTAAATAAGAATTATTCATTTATTTTTAAGGAATACCCGATCTTCGTCCGAGACTCATTTATCTCGTACTCGATTCCTAAAATGATGTGTGTTTCTTCCCAAAATTTGTGTAGCTTCTTTATCTGACTCAAGGAACCATCTGTATGATCTAAAGAAAAAAAAAAATCCGAGAGACCGAAATCACGAAAACCGTGTATTATACACTTAAGTTTGAGCCATTTCGGAGGTCGTACCTGGTCATGTATCTTTTCCTCCCAGCTTTTCTACCACGTGTCAGGGGTCGCTTTATAAGTTACCGTTATCGATTTTCAGCTCTAAATAAGAAGTATTAATCTACTTTTAAGGAATACCCGATCTTCGTCCGAGACTCATTTATCGCGTACTGTAACCCTAAAATGTTCTGTGTTGTTTTCCAAAATTTGTGTGGCAGCTTTATCTGACTCGGGGAACCATGTGTATGATATAAAGACATTTATGTTCCGGGTCACTAAAATCCCAATAACCGTGTATTATACATTTATACACTTAAATTTGAGCCGTTTCGGAGATCATACCGGGTCATGTTTCTTTTCCTCCTTGCTTTTCTACCACATGTCAGGGGACGCTTCATGAGTTACCATATTAGATTTTGAGCCCTAATTAAGAATTATTCATCTATTTTTATGGAATACCCGATCTTTGTTTCAGACTGATTTATCGGGTAATGGCACCCTCAAATGTGCTATGTTGCTTCTCAACAAGTGTTTGGCTGGTTTATCTGACTCGAGAAATCTTCTGTATGATTTAAATATTTTTGTTCTGGGTCACTGAAATCTCGAAAACCGTGTATTAGAAACTTACATTTGAGGCGCTTCGAAGTTCGTACCGATTCATGTGTCTTTTCCTCCCATCTTTTCTACCACGTGTCAGAGGTCGCTCCATGAGTTACCGTATTCGATTTTCAGCCCTAAATAAAAAGTATTCATCTTTTTTTAAGGAATACCCGATCTTCGTCCGAGACTAATTTATCGCGTACTGAAACCCTAAGATGTTTTGTGTTGTTTCCCAAAATATGTGTGGCTGCTTTATCTGACTCGAGGAACCGTCTGTATGACTTACAGATAAAAAAATTCCGGGAGACTGAAATCCGTAAAACCGTGTATTATACACTTACATTTGAGCCGTTTCGGAGGTTTTATCGGGTCATGTTTCTTTTCCTCCCAACTTTTCTACCACGTGTCAGGGGTCGCTTCATGAGTTACCGTATTTGATTTTCATCCCTAAATAAGAAGTATTCATCTATTTTTAAGGAATACCCGATCTTCATCCGGGACTCATTTATCGCGTACTGAAACCCTAAAATGTTCTGTGTTCCTTCCCAAAATATGTGTGGCTGCTTTATCTGACTCGAGGAACCATCTGTAAGATTTACAGATATCTTTGTTCTGGGTCACTGAAATCCCGAAAACCGTGTATTATACACTTAAAATTGAGCCGTTTCGGAGGTCGTACTGGGTCATGTTTCTTTTCCTCCCAGCTTTTGTACCACTTGTCAGGGGTCGCTTCATGAGTTACCGTATTCGATTTTCAGCTCTAAATAAGAAGTATTCATCTATTTTTAACGAATTCCCGATCTTCGTACGAGACTCATTAATCGCGTACTGAAAATTTGTGTGGCTGCTTTATCCGACTCGAGAAACCATCTGTATGATTTACAGAAAAAAATTTCCAGGGAGACTGAAATACCGAAAATTTGTAAGGAATACTCGATCTTCGTACCGGGTCATGTTTATTTTCTTCCTAGCTTTTCTACCACTTGTCAGGGGTCGCTTTATGAGTTATTGTATTCGATTTTCAGCCCTAAGTAAGAATTATTCATCTATTTGTAAGGAATACTCGATCTTCGTCCGAGACTAATTTATCGCGTAATGGAACCCTAAAATGTTTTGTGTTGCTTCCCAAAATTTATGTGGCAGCTTTATCTGACTCGAGAAACAATGTGTAGGATATACATACATTTTTAATCCGGGTCACTAAAATCCCGAAAACCGTGTATTATACACTTACATTTGAGCCGTTTCGGAGGTTGTACCGGGTCATGTTTATTTTCCTCCCAACTTTTCTACCACGTGTCAGGGGTCGCTTCATGAGTTACCGTATTCGATTTTCATCCCTGAATAAGAAGTATTCATCTATTTTTAAGGAATACCCGATCTTCATCCGGGACTCATTTATCGCGTACTGAAACCCTAAAATGTTCTGTGTTGCTTCCCAAAATATGTTTGGCTGCTTTATCTGACTCGAGTAACCAACTGTATGATTTATAGAATTTTTTTTTCCGGGAGACTGAAATCTTGAAAACCGTGTATTATACACTTAAATTTGAGCCGTTTTGGAGGTCGTACCGGGTAATGTTTCTTTTCGTCCCTACTTTACTACCACGTGTCAGGGGTCGCTTCATGAGTTACCGTATTTGATTTTCACCCCTAAATAAGAAGTTTTCATTTAGTTTTAAGGAATACCCGATCTTCGTCCGAGACTCATTTATCTCGTACTCGATTCCTAAAATGATGTGTGTTTCTTCCCAAAATTTGTGTGGCTGCTTTATTTGACTCGAGAAACCATGTGTATGATTCACAGACATTTTAGTTCCGGGTCACTAAAATCCCGAAAACCGTGTATCATACAGTTAAATTTGAGTCATTTCGGAGGTCGTAACTCGTACCGGGTCATGTTTATTTTCCTTCCAGCTTTTCTACCACGTTTCGGGAGTCGCTTCATGAGTTACCGTATTTGATTTTCGGTCCTAACTAAGAAGTATTCATCTATTTTTAAAGAATACCCGATCTTCGTCATAGACTCATTTATCGCGCACTGAAACCCTAAAATGTTCTGTGTTGCTTCCCAAAATTTGTACGGCTTCTTTATCTGACTCAAGGAACCATCTGTATGATTTACAGAAAAAAAAAATCCGGGAGACCGAAATCCCGAAAACCGTGTATTATACAGTTAAATTTGAGCCATTTTAGGGGTCGTACCGAGTCATGTTTCTTTTCCTCCCAGCTTTTCTACCACGTGTCAGGGGTCGCTTTATAAGTTACCGTATTCGATTTTCAGCTCTAAATAAGAAGTATTAATCTACTTTTAAGGAATACCCGATCTTCGTCCGAGACTCATTTATCGCGTACAGGAACCCTAAAATGTTCTGTGTTGTTTTCCAAATTTTGTGTGGCTGCTTTATCTGACTCGAGGAACCATGTGTATGATATACAGACATTTATGTTCCGGGTCACTAAAATCCCGATAACCGTGTATTATAGACTTAAATTTGAGCCGTTTCGGAGATCATACCGGGTCATGTTTCTTTTCCTCCTTGTTATTCTACCACATGTCAGGGGACGCTTCATGAGTTACCGTATTCGATTTTCAGCCCTAAATAAGAAGTATTCATCTATTTTTAAGAAATACCCGATCTTCGTCCGAGACTCATTTATCGCGTACAGGAACCATAAAATGTTCTGTTTTGCTTTCCTAAATTTGTCTGGCTGCTTTATTTGACTCGAGGAACGATCTGTATGATTTACAGACATTTTTGTTCCGGGTCACTAAAATTCCGAAAACCGTGTATTATACACTTAAATTTGAGCCGTTTCGGAGGTCGTACCGTTAATGTTAATTTTTCTCCCAGCTTTTCTACCACGTGTCAGGGGTCGTTTTACGAGTTACCGTATTCGATTTTCAGCCTTAAATAAGAATTATTCATCTATTTTTAAGGATTACCCGATCTTCGTCCGAGACTCATTTATCGCGTACTGGAACCCGAAAATGTTCTGTGTTGTTTTCCAAAATTTGTGTGGATGCTTTATCTGACTCGTAGAACCATGTGTATGATATACAGACATTTATGTTCCGGGTCACTAAAATCCCGATAACCGTGTATTATACACTTAAATTTGAGCCGTTTCGGAGATCATACCGGGTCATGTTTCTTTTCCTCCTTGCTTTTCTACCATATGTCAGGGGACGCTACATGAGTTACCGTATTCGATTTTCAGCCCTAATAAGAAATATTCATCTATTTTTAAGAAATACCTGATCTTCGTCCGAGACTCATTTATCGCGTACAGGAACCCTAAAATGTTCAGTTTTGCTTTCCTATATTTGTGTGGCTACTTTATCTGACTCGAGGAACCATCTGTATGATTTACAGACATTTTTGTTCTGGGTCACTAAAATTCCGAAAACCGTGTATTATATATTAAAATTTGAGCCGTTTCGTAGGCCGTACCGAGTAATGTTTCTTTTTCTCCCTGCTTTTCTACCACGTGTCAGGGGTCGTTTTACGAGTTACTGTATTTGATTTTCAGCCCTAAATAAGAAGTATTAATCTATTTTTAAGGATTACCCGATCTTCGTCCGAGACTCATTTATCGCGTACTGAAACCCTAAAATGTTCTGTGTTGCTTCCCAAAATATGTGTAGCTGTTTTATCTGACTCGAGGAACCACCTGTATGATTTACAGAAAAAAAAATTCCGGGAGACCGAAATCCGTAAAACCGTGTATTATAAACTTAAAATTGAGCCGTTTCGGAGGTCGTACCGGGTCATGTTTCTTTTCCTCCCAGCTCTTTTACCATGTGTCAGGGGTCACTTCATGAGTTACCATATTCGATTTTCAGCCCTAAATAAGAAGTATTCATCTATTTTTAACGAATACCCGATTTTCGTACGAGACACATTTATCGCGTATTGAAACTCTAAAATGTTCTGTGTTGCTTCTCAAAAATTGTGTGGCTGCTTTATCCGACTCGAGAAATCATCTGTATGATTTACAGAATTTTTTTTTCCGGGAGACTGAAATCCCGAAAATCGTGTATTATTCACTTAAATTTGAGCCGTTTCTGAGGTCTTACCGGGTCATGTTTTTTTTCTTCCTACATTTTCTACCACGTGTCAGGGGTCGCTTTATGAGTTACCGTATTCGATTTTCAGCCCTAAATAAAAATTATTCATCTATTTGTAAGGAATACCCGATCTTCGTCCGAGACTCATTTATCGCGTAATGGAACCCTAAAATGTTCTGTGTTGCTTCCCAAAATTTGTGTGGCTGCCTTATCTGACTCGAGGAACCATCTTCATGATTTACATACATTTTTGTTCTGGGTCACTAAAATCCCGAAAACCGTGTATTATACACTTAAATTTGAGCCGTTTCGGAGGTCTTACCGGGACATGTTTCTTTTCCACCCAGTTTTTCTACCACGTGTCATGGGTCGTTTCATGATTTACCGTATTCGATTTTCAACCCTTACTAAGAAATATTCATATATATTTAAGGAATACCCGATCTTCGTCCGAGACTCATTTATCGCGTACTGAAACCCTTAAATGTTCTGTGTTGCTTCCCAAAATATGTGTGGCTGCTTTATCTGACTCGAGGAACCATCTTTATGATTTACAGAAAAAAAATTCCGCGAGACTGAAATCCGGAAAACCGTGTATTATACACTTAAATTTGAGCCGTTTCGGAGGTCGTACCGGGTCATGTATCTTTTCCTCCCAACTTTTCTACCACGTGTTAGGGGTCGCTTCATGACATACCGTATTCTATTTTCACCCTTAAATAAGAAGTATTCATCTATTTTTAAGGAATATCCGATCTTCGTCCGAGACTCATTTATCGCGTACTGGATTCCTAAAATGTTCTGTGTTTCTTCCCAAAATTTGTGTGGCTGCTTTATCTGACTCGACGAACCATGTGTATGATTTACAAAAAATTTAGTTCCGTGTCACTAAAATCGCTTCATGAGTTACCGTATTCTATTTTCAGCCCTAAATAAGAATATTCATTTATTTTTAAGGAATACCCGATCTTCGTCCGAGACTCATTTATCGCGTACTGGAACCCTAAAATGTTCTGTGTTGTTTCCCAAAATTTGTGTGGCTGCCTTATCTGACTCGAGGAACCATCTGCATGATTTATAGACATTTTTGTTCCGGGTTACCGAAATTCCGAAAACCGTGTATTATACACTTAAATTTGAGCCGTTTCAGAGGTCGTATCGGGTCATGTTTCTTTTCCTCCCAGCTTTTCTACCACGTGTCAGGGGTCACTTCATGATTTACCGTATTCGATTTTCAGCCTAAAATAAGAAGTATTCATCTATTTTTATGGAATACCCGATCTTCGTCCGAGACTCATTTTTCGCGTACTAAAACCCTAAAATGTTCAGTGTTGCTTTTTAAAATTTGTGTGGCTGCTTTATCTGACTCTAGGAACCATATGTATGATTTACAGACATTTTAGTTCCGGGTAGGGCTGTGCACCGGTCCGGATGACCCTTAGACCGATTAAACTCTAACCTTGACCCCGAAGCCCGTACCGACTATCTTGAAACCCGGACCTGGAGCGGACCGGAGTATCCAGTTTTAGACCGGACCGACCCGTATGACCCGGAAGTTGGGCTGAGTAGAGAAAAGATTGTAATGGGCCGATGGGCCAATGGAACTCAATTGAAATAGGCTGAATCACTTAGAAAATGAATACTCCTAGCCTAGACCGACTACACTTGTATAATTAACATTCATTCTCAAAATTAAAAATTGCTCAAAGACTAAACATTTATAAAATCGAAACTCCAAAAGCCAAAACATTTACGAAACTTGTAAATTATTACACAGTGTAGTCTGAATGTTTGATTCTCAAATGCTTTTTATAAACTAAAATGCCATTTATTAATTAGTTCTTGTAATTCTTTGTAGTCTTCAGTCTTTACTCCTCACTTGAATCGTCAAACTTCAAAAAATATCATCATCTTCTTCATCAATTATGGCTGCATAGAAGTAGACAAATTTGTACAAGTAAGAACAAAGAAGTGAAAAACAAAATCGAAAACAAAGGTATAAATGTATAATTCAAATTCATAACCTTTTTCGAGTCGTTCCAAATTTTMTAAGTTGTCCTCAATATCAAGCCTACTGTCATTCGATTCATTTCGTGGGTGAATCCAATCTTGTGTGCATAAAAGCGATTCTACAATCTACAAATCAAATAAAAATAGTATTGTTAAGAATTAAATACGTAATAATCTAATAAATCATAAGAGTTGAGAAATTAGCAATATAAATAGAAAAGATATAGAAGATACATTACCTTAGGGGTCATTGAGCTTCTAAATGGACTAAGATGACGACGACCAGCACTAAAAGTTGACTCATAAGCCAATGTAGAAATGGGTACCGCTAATACATCACGAGCTAATCGTGACAAAACCGGATACCTATGACCATTTAATTTCCACCATGTTAACACATTACGTA
>VHZZ01000011.1:67805-89025 GCA_009801015.1 Silene noctiflora
GAGAAATTGTTCACTTTTTGAACATAAGCCTAATTCAGTTTGCTCTTGGCAATGGCGTAAACTCATGAGTATTCGGGATATGTTTAGAAAGGGGTAAGATGACAAGTAGGTAATGGTAGCAATATCAAATTTTGGACTGACAATTGGGTTTTTTCTTATCCTCTTACTAAAAATATTGATGATCATAGTAGCATTGATTTAAATTTTTTAGTTGATTTAAATCTTTTAGTTAGAGATTTCATAACCCCTGATAAACAATGAAATGTTAATAAGTTAACAGATATAATAAATAATGGTATTGTTAACCAGATAAGTAATATTCCATTACAACACAGTGATATTCCAGATACACTTCTTTGGGGGTTGTCTGTGGATGAAAATTTTTCTACAAAAACAACGACATGGTTAGAACAAGGCTTGTACGATAACAAATGTGAATTTTAATGGATTTTGAAACGAAATGTTCCTCCAAAATTGAATTTTTTTTCTTTGGAAAACTTGTGTTGATAGTCTCCTTACAAAAAGTAGGCTTCTAAGAAATCATATAATTGTCCCACCTCGGTGTGTTTTGTGCAATCATCCAATTGAAGATAAAAATCATTTCTTTTTCAATTGTTCCTTGATTACTTCTGTTATCCAAGACATGACTATCATTAATTTTAACAATTTTTTGGTAATATATGATTATATTGCAAGTCGAAGCTTTATAGCTAAACTTAATCATCTTAAAAATTTAATTCCAAAAGCTAATTTCATTAAGATTGTATTTATTTGATGGAATGCATAGTTCCACGGAAATGACATTATTTTTAAGGATCAATTGATGAAAAAACCCTTTAATGTTGCACATTTTAAAACTTAACACCTTATGAAAAGTTTTTTAAAACTTAATACCTTAATGTGCATTTCATTCACATTTTGGTACCTTAAGTGGATTTAGGCACAAAAAATGGAATATTCCGGCCATTTTTTAAAGACATGACGACGTATTTATGATGCACTCCGTTCACATTCTCAACCTCTTCCCTTCCTCTTATAACTACAAGTCACGGTTGATTCAGTCTCAGTAGTATTTCACATTATTTTTTGGCCTAAATCCATTTAAGGTACCAAAATGTGAATAAAGTGCACATTAAGGTATTGAGTTTTAAAAAACTTTTCATAAGGTATTAAGTTTTAAAAGGTGCAACATTAAAGGGTGTTTTCATCAATTGATCCTATTTTTAATGATGTTCATATCAATATAACAAACTTATTCTTTTATGTAATAATAGTATTAAGATTTGGAATGAGACTAGAAATAAGGATATTAACAATCCTGATAAAGACGTGTCAGTTAAAAATACTATTAGTAAGAATGAAATTTGGTGGGAAAAACCTAGAAATGGGTTTTTATAGCTAAATTTTGACGGTCGAAAATAGATGGTAATAAAGTTGCTCTAGGTTATTTTATAAGAGATCATAATGGTAAAGTCGTTTTGGTAGGAGCTAAATTAAAAAGCACGGGTCTAATAGTATTCTTGTTGCAGAGGCTCTCGCTTTAAAAGAAGACATTTAGCAGCTAAATACTTAGGAATCTAAAAATTAATTGTGGAAGGTGATAATTTATGTGTTATCAACTCAATCCGTAGTACTTGACAAATTCCTTGAGAAATTTCTAGTATCATCAAAGATGTAAAATTAGATCTTCGGTCTTTTGATGAAGTGATAATTAAACGTTACTTTCGTGAAGCCAACAAAATTGTCGACTTTATGGCTTCTATTGGACATTCATGTCCAACTCTTTCGAGATAGTTTGAAAGCCGATGGGTTCAACTTACCTCTATCATCCGAAAGGATGAGATAAGTTGGTCCTACCTTAGGGGATCAATCTAGTTTTATTACCTTATCAAAAAAATTAAAAAAAAACATCAAACTTCAAACAACTTCTAAAATTCTACTCCCTCCGTTTTAGTCATTTGTTTACGCATTTCATTTTAAGGTGTCTCATTCATTAATTTGTTTACTTTATTTTCTATATTTTGAAACTCTTTTATGAGTAAATTGATTATCACATTGCCCTATTATCGACTTGGCATCCATTAACTACACTCATAAATGGTCTCTTTTTTTCCCGTGATTTTTGTGTCAAAAGTAAAGCTAAACAAATGATCGGAACGGATGGAGTAATAAATAATAGGACTATTCTTTCTTTTATCCTCCATGTCTTCATCCCCTCCACTAGGGATGGCAATGGGTCGGATTGGATCGGGTTTTGAAAGATCCAAACCCGATCCACTTACTTAGTGGATCACAGATCCATATCCATACCCAATCCATATCCAAAATTTTAAAATCCATACCTGATTCATTATACTTTTTTCAAACCCATACCCGCTCCAAATTCATACCCGATCCACCATATAATCCAAAACCCAATTCTGAAACTTGATTTGACTTCATAAAAAATTAATCATATATAATAAAATTGAAATTTCAAGTTTAATAAAGCCTAAATTTTCAAAAATATCCAATTGGATCGAGTTCGGGTATGTATGGATCAGGTTTGGATTTGGTTCGGGTTTTCCAATAGTTGATATGGATATGGAATTTTAAATAGTGGATCGGAGATGGGTTTTTAAAGGGTGGGTTTGGATCGAATTTTTTCCTTCGGTTCAATTCGGGTTCGGTCCGATTTGGACTATAATTGCGATTCCTAACCTCCACAAAATTAAAAGGGGAAATCGGAATATGAATAATTTTAAATTCTTAATTTGAAATGATTTGATGTTCAATACATTGGAACATATTGAGTATAGTGGAAAGGAAGATATGGTTATTATGCTTACAATTTTTGAGCAAACAAAAACATTCAAATGTATGTGTATATATATATATGAACAATAAAAAAAGCCAAATGCAATAAAACTAAAACAATGAAATATGAACTTCAATTCAAAGCTTGGTCCTTCAATCCTTCATCATAAGGGCACCATTGTCATTTCTTCAACGATACCGCGATACTAAGGATTTTTCGTGTGCATTACCGAACCATCGTTTCCGGCCAACAATCTATACTTATCCTTCCTTGTAAAATTGGTGCATTGGAACCCTAATGTGGCAGCCAAAAGCCATTGAACAAAGTTTGCCACTTCATGTGGTGTTTTACCACACGAACAAGTAGCTTTACTAGGAATTTGATCTAAAAATGTCACCTCATAAGTTGTTCTAGGGTTCATAAAGAAGCAAAACAAATCTAAACCCTTCCATCCTCGAGCCGTGGTAGCATGGAAAAACCCGGCCTTGTAGTTTAGGGCTACAGGCACAATTTGATCAGTTAGCTCAGCGAATAAGCCACTAAACCTTAAGAGAAAAGGTTCGCGACAAGTGGTCCCCTCGGGACAAATTGCTAAGTCACCTTTGTTTAACATCTCTTTTATTTTATCAGCATCGACCTGTCTATTTCTGGTTAGACGAATAGTTGGAATTGGAGCGAAAATCTCGGTGATTCGTGACAGCGAGTAGGTTACTGCTGGGACCTTCCTACCTAGGACTCGAGACAAAATGACAGGGTCCATTAAGGCGCGATGGTTGCACACAAAGAGGACGCCTTGGTTGGAGGAGGAAGGTGGGGGAGGTGGATTGCCCTTTACTATGATGGAGAGACCATATATTGCCTTAACATAAGGTGTGGCACATAATGGTAGGACTAATACCATTATCATGCGGATTATTCCTAGGATGACTCCTAGTGGAAGGTACAATAGGATGAGGAGGGCCGTGGCGGGTTTTGGGTTTTTAACTAGGCGGCCATCGTGAAAAATCACCGGAAGTGGTTGTTTGAAGTCGTGATTGTCGTCTTCCATGAGCTTAATTAACTTGCTTGTGGACGGTGGAGGACATTGTTCCTGTTATACAACGACATACAACAAGTAAGCCACCTGAACTTGACTTTATATATACTCTTTCCGTTTCAGTCGTGATTAAAACAGTAGCACACAATAACTATTGCTACAGAAAATTCTATACAATTATTGGAAAACATAATTTACCTTGCAAAGTGATGTGAATGAGTTGCTACCATGTGACCTTCCCAAACCTAGGCTAGGCCTTTCAAAACCAAACACCTTAACAACACGGTCCGGCCCCAAACCGACATTCCTAACCAAACCCGTAGCAAACCCGAACCTATTAACAATCACTTCACTCCCAATAACATGGTCAGCTCCCAAATGTTCCTTAACAAACCTCTCCACCATGATCCTAGGCGTTTTAGTCAACACAACTTTCTTATCATATTGACTAAACACCTTCCATGCATCCATGTCAATCTCGTCCATATAAAACTTGGGTAAGACGGCCCGACCCACGTATTCAATATCGGATACCCGGATCCCCACAAAGGCTATAAATATGGTAAATCGCAATGCGATACTCTCCATACCCGACTTGTGAAATAAATGGATTATAGGCCATAATATGAGTAGTAGGGCAAACCGGATTGGACCGGATGCCTCGAATGCAACTAGCATGAAGTATGAAAACGGGTCCGGATCCTTTATTAGGGTTCCTTCTAGCTCCGATACTATTGACTCCTTAGTTGCCATGCATATATAAAATGTTTTTATTAAGATGTTTGGAAGAGAATGAATAACGTTTTAATTTACATTTATGATATATATAATCAATACTTATACGTAAAATAATTTGTACTAATTGCTAGGTAAACAACTTAGTATATCCTTACCAAAACTAGGAAAACCAAGATTTTACCAACATGTTATTATAATATGGAATATATACATATTCAACAATAAATAAGCTTAAAGTGTAAGAGTGATATCATCATGTTTTAGCATTTTAAGTAACTTTGTCTTACATTATTCAACGGTTGATAGTGTTTTATTATGTAGATATTGAGACAAGGTTTTTAACATAAAGTGAGCGCTATAAAGGCGAATATAATGCTGACGGGGTTTAATTTGAATCAGGATTATGAGTACCACCGATCATGATTAACCAGCTAAGATAACTGAAATTTGGTGACGTTTGTACCTTATGTTGTAGGACCGTCTTATCACAATTTTGTAATGGGTTGTGCATGTATAGTACTCCCTCCGTCCCGGTCATTTGTTGTCCTTTGGTTTTGGCACAAAGATCAAGGAAAGAGGAAGGAGTCAATTATAACATGACAAGTGGACTAAATTGAAGGTGAAATATCAAATTACTCATCAAATGCAATCCTAAAATAGAAAGGACAACAAATGAATGAGACACCCAAAAAAGGAAAAGGACAACAAATGACCGGGACGGAGGGAGTATATATTTTCTTAAGATTAAATTCTATTGAAACTTGAGAGTAACATTTGTATATTCATATTATAGTTATTTGGACTAGGAATCTTTTTATTTTTCATATTATCCAGCATTGTTATATTAAAAATTTATATTTCGTGACCTTGTAAGATATTACAAAAATGTTGTTATATATTTAAATTTTTCAAAACAAATTATTCGGATAAAATAATCAAAAAATTATTGCTTTAGCATTTCAAGTAAATTCGCCTTACATTATTCATCAACAGTTTATAGTGTTCTATTAAGCTCACAAATTATTATTTAAGATGAAAATATTCGTCTTAAACTTAAAACAGTTTAAATAAATCAGAATACATAAGAAAAAAGCAGAATGTCTATTGATTAGCCAAAAGCTTGTCCTAGCTAGATATGCAAGTAAATGTTATTACATATTAGTTCTGTTTTAAGCTTAAAACGATTATGGCATCTGAATGTCTCGAGTTTTAATGTACACTTAGCAATTTTAATAATTTGGGTTATACTTTCTTTGCTTTTTCTTCTTAATAAAGGTTTGTTTTCTTAATTTCTTTTGATTTTATAGGTAGATTTGAGAAGAATACTAGAGACTAAAGAGGACACTTGGAAGTATCATATGAGAAAGGTCCTTAAACTATTAGGAATATTACGTACTCGTAATTAATTAAACAATAGGTGACACCTACTTACTTTGAATTAGTGGTGTGTTAGAAAATACACTCCATAACAATGGTTGGTCAATTTATTTATAGCTTCAAAGTATTTATAAGTTGCTAGGAATTTTGAGTACATGACATTTCAGTGACAAACTAAATTAAAGTTGGTGAATGTTTTAGAACTAGGGGCTAGCAGGGGCGCTCGCCTCCGCTGGCGGTAGCGGATGAAAATTGTAAAAGTTTTAGTTAGAATTTTCGAAAAGATTTCGAGTTTTATTCATACCATATATAACCCGTTTGACCCCGCTAAAATTTTTCGCCTCCGCTGAGTTCAAATCCTGGCTCCGTCACTGATTGTCATGTATTATTTATGTAAAATTAATATATAACCGAATACATTAATTTCAACAGAAAAAAGATATATTTACATAAAATAAGGTAAAGTATCGTTTTAAAAACCGCATAAAAGCAAACTAGCAAAGAATAAAATAAAAAATGAGGAGTATAAGTTCTTGAAACTTTAATTTATATCACTCGAATAACCTTATTAAAAACCGTTCTTGTTAGCTTTACTTTCAGCTCCACACAGTTTTATTCAGTTGAATTTGGTCTATTCAATATAGTTCAGTTTAGATTCAGCTAAACTAAATTCAATTCAATTCATTTTAGTTCAGCTTAATCAAGCTTCATTATGTTTTTTTTTCTCGGCTTATCTCCATCATCACCAATACCACAACCACCACCACCACCACCACCACCATCATCAACATCACATTTTTGTTATTGTTGGAGTTGTTAAGTTTTCGGTGTACCTCCATTCAATTTACCTTAGTTTCATTCTGTTCGCTTTAAGTTCTTCAATTTAGCTCGATTTCATTCAATTCAATTTAACCCAACTTCCAAAAAGAACATACCCTTATTAGTTTTATACTCCGTACACACCTATTGGCAATTTCGCTTATGAGAATTGCTATCTACCTTCTCTTTTCTACCTTCTCCTCTAATAACCGATTAAAATATCGTATAAATGGTCTTATCTTTTATTTCTACATGTCATCCAACCCCACCCGATATATGTTAACTTAATCAGTTGTGTGAGGTAAAGGAAAAACATCGAAGAGAGAAGATAGATAACAATTCTCTTTCGCTCGTAGTCAAGTAGTTTCTTAATTTCAGTGGGCTTGTCCATGTTTGTAGATAGAAGACTAATACTTGGGTTGCTTACTGATTAATCAAGATACTCTTTTGTCCACCATTCAAGTTACATGGATTATGGTTACACGAAAGTACGAAACCGTATCAAATTAGGTACTACTCCGTAATAAGTATCATACAAAAATAATTATCCCTATAATAACATTTCTTATCTACTACTCGTAAAAGAATAGGGGAAGCTATTAATTTTTTCCCGCCTAAAACTTATTTCCTAAAACAAGACTTCATATTATTATGGTGGTAAGTAGACCTATCAAACAGGTCGGGCGGGTCGGATCCCGGGTTGGGTCATACGGGTCGGGTTATACGGGTCACGAGTCGGGTTAGGGTCAGAATACGGGTCAAGAAATAATTCCTAACGTCTTTTTTAATCTATTTTTTTAATTAAAAAAATAATTTTTAAAAACGTAACACGTATTTAAAATTAATATTTTAATCATATTCAACGTTTATATTAGTTATTTCAACGTTTACATTAATTATATTGACATAATTATTAAATTAAAGTTTTTTTAATAATTATTTTAGTTTCAAGTATTGTAAAAGTGATATAAAATTGACTTTTTAGTTATGTTTGTAATTTTTAATAATAAAAAAACAAATTTTCAATAATTTTTTTCAAATATAATATAAAAATATTAATATTTTAATAAAAATCTTGATTTATCTTTGACCCAACGGGTCGACCAGTTCGAGTCGGGTCTTGACCCTAAAATAACGGGTCATTTCGGGTTCGGGTCACGGGTCAAAAACGGGTCGGGCGGGTCGGGTTTTCTGGTCGGGTCGAGTTTTGCCAGGTCTAGTGGTAAGTGGTAGCCATTCAGAAGCACAATATACTAAACGTTAGATACTTTTTTTGTACTTTTTATTTGTTTACTATTTTTTATTCTTTATAGTAGATATAAAAATTTAAAAAAAAAATGTAAACAAACGTGTGAAAAAGGTAGTAAAAGAATCGAATTTATTATAAAGAATAAAAAAAGGTACACAAATAAATTCGCTTGGTTTGTACTCCTTGATAATATGGTATCCGTAACAATAAATGTCATTTCACTTATAATCGATGAAGTACGTTAACAGAAAATTTGTAGCTTGTCCACGTTAGAAAAACCGGTGTATATATATATATATGCATGTTGTACGTAATTAGGACTTACGAGACCGAAATGCCACATAAATGTGTTAAAATAATAATCTTAAGAAATTGTGTCACAAAAGCTTTCGTGATGTAGGTATGGTCCGAACAACTTCACCAACAAATTAAAACGATAACCCAAAACATTTATTCCTAAAACTGTTCACCAAACTTACGAGGAATTAAAGAACATCTCAATTACGTCAAACAATAACAGTTCGTTTCATTGTAAACGACCACTATCCGTCTAAAGCTGAAGACGGATAGTGGCTCTCTTACAAAATGCAAGTGGGAGGGCAGGTGGGGATATCCATTTCCCACCCACGTGCACTATTCTCTTACATTTTGTAAGAGGGATACTATCCGTCTTTAACTTTAAACGAATAGTATCCGTCTACAATGAGAATTTGTGAAACAATTGTCACATGGATATATGGGGTGTCTAATGTCTTGATGGTTAGAGCTACCCCTTATAAGTTATAAGTTATAATTAACACGATGATAATCGAATCTTACAATGATTCGATTATCATCGTGAAACGGTTATCTATTTTCGTGTAAGCCGGCTCAAACAAATTTTTTGTAAGAAGTTTATAAATAAAAATATATTGACCAATATGACCATTTAGATGAAAAGTTAATTATTTACTAAATTGTTTTTAAAACTTTTTGTACAAGGCTGCCTTACCCACGAATTTGTGTTAGTAAAATAAATATTCAATCTTTCCTTATTACATTTTTACCCCTATCAATTCATCAACCTAAATTTTTAGTTATATAAGAGTAGATCTTATTGTTCCCCAATTAATTTGCACTAATTTAAGGAAGTATTAGGTTTTATTTGTTAAAACTAACTGAAAAGATAGCTGAAACCTGATACGGTAGCTGAAAATTAGGTACGGATAAGGTAACTGATTATATAAAAAAATATTTGACAAACTAACCGAAAAGGTAACTGATTTTGATGAAATGACATAAAAGAAAATGATAATTATTTAATAATATAGATATAAGGGATAAAAAAGAAAAATCAAATCAAATCAGTTCCATGAAATCTCAAATGCTACCCTAGGTTGGGGTTTGAGGAGAAGAACCATCTTAACTAAATTTAGCAATGGTTGGGGTTTAATCACCTTTTTATATTGTATACATCATTTATTCTTATGGTAAGATATTAATTTGTATGATCATTATTACTCCCTCCGTTTCAGTCAATTATTGTCACTTGCATACACTAACCACTTGTTCAATACTTGCCCAAATTATAATTAGATAACAAATGAATAATACACCTCAAAATGAAAATAGATAACAATTCACCGGGACGGAGGGAGTATTATTTATCCGAGGGACCATATGTAAGTTAATGACTTTTGTATATCAATCATAGGAGTAATAATAAGTCCAATATATTTCATCCAAAGGCAATACAACATGATAAATTCTTGGGTACATCGAGTGTACCATGTCATCGTATACTCTACCAAATGAAAATATTATAATTGAATAAATTCCCCATAAATAATATAACATAATCTTAATAAAATAAAAACGAAGATATCTCATTAATTAGGATGTACGATATTTTTGTATACCCGATGGACCTTAGAATTTTTGATACAAGTCTTGAAGCAACTTATTGGCAATTGAGACGAGATTGTGCCGAAATCGAATGGAATCGAAGGAAGGATAATCCGATCTATAACCAAATTTTCGAAACTGGTACTCGATCAATTATCTATCTATTTATCGATGCTAATATATAAAACAAAAAGTTTCCTGAAGTTATCATTTATTCTTTATCATCTTTTTCCATTATAAAGTAAAGTTTTCTATAAATATTTCTACATTGTAACATCTCAAGTCACATTATAAACAAAAGCTTCTTGAAGTTATCATTTATTCTAATATGGTGGATTAAATTTATTTTAAAACGAATTTTAGTTTAAAGAAAAGATGGTAACACGGTAATAAAACAATTACAATTCACGCGTAATATTAAAATGAGTACGGTTATCATGAAAATTGGTATAAAACTAAAAGGATATAAAAAGTTTCACGAAAACACATAAATGGTTATGAAAAAGTGGTATCTGAATAACTTAGTGATAAACTGTATTTATAAAAACAATTGTTAATTTATTGACAATTTATTAGATGAAATTTGATTATGAGTAAATTTCCATTATTTTCATTTCTTAAATATTTTTATTGTTTCATTTTTTTATTTGTTAATTAGGAAATTACGACGGTAACAACGATTACATACATTTTTATTAGGAAATTACCACGGTCTAATTAAATACGGAACATCTAATTTGCGTCTGGAATTCTCTTACTATTTGATGTGGTGAAATATACTTTTTTGCTCCAATATTTATAAATTATTCTTCAATTACATCAAAATTTACGAAAAAACAAATAAAAAAACAAATAAAATCTAATAATGTGAATTATTCTCTTGAGAAAGAGAGGCACAAAATTTATGTTGGTTTCCCTTAAGACGGTTATAACCGTCTTAATTATAAACGGGTCAAATACTACCCGTTATAGGAAAATGAATTATGTCCGTCTTAAACAAGAATCTTCGGAAATTATTGGACGAGGAAGAGTTTGAAAGTAGTCAACACCTTCTTCATGCAACCCATCCATGAACTCTTAGCATGTGATACTACAGTTCCATCATTTCCAGCCAACAATCTATACTTGTCCTTCCTTGTAAAATTGGTGCATTCAAAACCCAATGTAGCAGCCAATAATCGTTGAACATAATTCGCCACGTCGTGTGGACTTTTACCGGCTGAGCAGGTAGCCTCAGCCGGTAGTTGGTTTAAGAATGTAACCTCATAAATTGGTCTAGGGTTCATGAAAAAGAAAAACGGATCCAAACCCTTCCACCCGCGAGCCGTGGTTGCATGGAAAAATCCAACCCTATAATTCATAGCCACTGGAACAATTCTATCAGTTAGCTCAGCGAATAAAGCACTGAACCTTAGTAAGAAAGGTTCACGACAAGTAGTTCCTTCAGGACAGACGGCTAAGTCACCATGTTCCAACTCCTTTTTAATTTTTTCAGCATCTACGTGGCGGTCACGTGTTAGGGGAATAGTTGGAATTGGAGATAAGATTTCTGAAACCCTTGAAATAGAATAGGTAACAGCTGGTACACGTCTACCTAAGACGTAGGATAATATAACAGGGTCCATGAGTGTTCGATGGGTACAAACAAATAGGACTCCACCGTTTGAGGTGGCAGAAGGTGGTGGTGGCGGCTTGCCCTTGACAACTACGCCACCACCAAAAATCGCGGTCATATAGGGAATAGCCCATAATGGGAAGATTACACCAATAGACATGCGGATTATGGCTAAAACCACCCCAATTGGGATCCATAACAGGATAAGGAGGGCTATGAATGGTGTCGGCCGCTTAACTAAGCGGCCGTCATGAAAAATCACCGGCATTGGACGGATGATGTCGCGGTGGTCGTCGAGATACTCAATTGTTGTCTTGGTAGTGAATGGTGGGTGGCATTGCTCCTGTAAGAAGGACATCCAAACCATAAACTTAATTAGTTAAAGGATAGTTAAACAATATCATCCAACTACAGAGTTTAATATCAATTTATTGTATTAATTCTAACTACTAGTATAGATCCCGCGCAATGCACGGTATAGATAGAGTATTTATTTTTTAGAGTGTTATTTATAATGGAAAACAAAAGTTATGAAATCTATATATTTTTTTATACCATAAAATAAAGGTTTTCATTTTACAAATTTTCTTCAATTTTTTCGATGCATTTTTTTTTTATCACAAAGTTAATGGTAAGAATGGGTCGAGTTATTCTGTAAAGTTATAATTATGGCATTTAATGAAAAATTTACGAACTTATGTTTAGAGTTTAACATCAATTTTATTTTATTTTGATGAAAAAATCATAATTTTGAATTTAATTATAAAATTAAAATTTAATAGTAAGATTATATTTTAATGAAAGATAATAGTTTAAAGAAAGAAAGTATTACTTGTTTCTTTATTTAGATAGAAGCCTTTGGAGGGAAAACTAAGAGAATTTTTATTCTCTTAGTAGTAAGGGGATTATTAGCCATTATTTTACATAATTGGGATAAAATTTATGTAAATATGTTAATAGAAATTTTAGTACCATTTAATAGTACAAACTATAATGACTTAACCATCCAATAATGTTAATATTGTCTCTTATTTTCCTAATTTACTTCTTGTTATATAAAACGTAAACAAATGGTTAAAACGGAAAGAGTATAATGTATATGCTAAAATAGTGGAGATATAAACATAAGAGTTTTGAGTATTTTCCTATATAAAACAACAAAAATGATATTATGTTTTTCTGGTCTAACGAAACGCGCACTTAATCGCATTATAATAGAGGGGAGGGGAAATACCTCCGTCTTAACCACTAGACTAAGACATCTTCGGAAAAAAAAAAATGTTACTAACCTTGCAAAGTGACATGAATGAATTAGAACCATAACTAGGATTATCAAACATTCCCAAGCCTAAAGAAGGCTTCTCATCACCAAACAACCTAGAAACCCGATCTGAAACCGAACCAACATCCTTAACCAAACCGGTCGCAAACCCGAACCTATTCACATCCAACTCAATCCCAATAACCTCATCAACCCTCAAATGTTCCTTAACAAACCTTTCCACCATAACCCTAGGAGTTTTACTCACCACAACTCTTTTATCAAACTTGCTAAATATCCTCCATGCATCCATATCAACCTCATCCATATAAAACTTCGGCAACACCGCCCTAGCCACCGACTCAATCTCCGATATCCTCAACCCAGCCACCGCGACAAATATGGATAGTTTTAGCCCGGCCTCCTCCAAACCAACCAAGTCCATCAAACGGATTATCGGCCATAAAATGAGAAGTAAACTAAAACGAATCACACCCGATGCCTCGAATGCAATAAGCATGAAGTATGAAAACGGGTCCGGATCCTTTACTAGGGTTCCCTCTAACTCTGCCACCACTGACTCCATAGGTGGTGTACATGTCTTCATTTTTATTTTTCTTGACTCGATTTTTTTTCGTAAATTCTTGGAAAAAATGTATGTTTTGATTAAAATGTAGGATTGTTTGAAGAGATTTAAAGAGATTTAAAAAGTTTGAAAATTTTGAAAAAAAAATAAAAAATTGTTTGAACTTAGTACGTAGTAGTTTATCGGTTTACAACTACCATGGGTTATTTTCTCTGCATGGTTGTGCTGCTTTTTATATAGTCTTACGATATGAATTAAAATAAAATAAAAATGAAATAAAAATAAAATAAAAATAAAAAAATGTTACGTAATTTTTTTGGTAGGATTTCAGGAACAAAGAAAGTAGGCCACGCTAACATATTAGATACTCAATATTGTTGATTACTTAACTCCAACAACCATAGTTTAAAAATGTATTAAAAAATTAATTCATAATACGTATACGTACTCTCTCCATCCCGGTCATTTGTTGTCCTTTGGTTTTAGCACAAAGACCAAAAAAAGAGGAGGGAATCAATTATAAGATGACAAGTGGACAAAATTGAATATGAAAAATCAAATTACTCATCAAATGCAATCCTAAAATAAAAAGGACAACAATTGAGTGAAACACCCTAAAATGAAATGAGAATTATTTTTTAGTCCACGTGGCTGTCCAAGTAAGCATACTAGAACCATAATATTAGGTTACTAACTTACATATTTTTTATATTTTTTACAACAAAATGACAATTAAGTTAGTATACGAAAATAAGTCTATGCGACGTAATTTTACAAAACGCGATATGAATTATATACTAATATATTTCTATACGTACTCAAAATGAAATTTTTAATTTTATACAGTCATTGTATTTTATAAATAAATGTTATTATGTACTCCGTATATAGAAAATACGATAAGTTTTGTTTAAGATTGTCGTATGCTTACAACATCGTGACAAAAAATTAAAATAATGACAACCCTATAGTATGGAAAGAGATAGTCAAATGAGATTTTGTGAATAAACTTATTATATATTTCATATAATTATGGAAAATGATAAATACAGCCCGATACACATCAATTTACGCGTAATTGTGTCATAAATTCCTAATTTAATTCTATTTTAGGAAGTATTTCGTAATTTAGTTTTTAAGGGTTGTATTTATTATTACCCTATAATTATTTATGGTGATACCGAAATTTATTACTCTTTAACTAATGTCTAAAGATGAATATTTGTTTCTTGAGGAATTTGTTAAGAGAAGTGTCGTCTTACGGTAAGAAAAAGTTGTTAATTCATGATTAAAGGTAATAATTGAAAATTGATTGATAGTGAGCGGTTGTGTTTTTTATATTGGTTTGGAAGTTTATGTAGTTATTAGTTATAAAATGACATTTAGCTTGTAGATATAATTTTAGTACCAATTAGCGGACTATCAAACCAGATGTATTTATCTGGTAGTATAGATTTAAAGCTTTATAGCAAAGGATTTGAGCTTATATGTACATTTTACGAGCTTTATTGAAAAGAATCTGAGCTCCTTTATAAGAAAATTTTAACTCAAAATATTATATTGAAATTCAAAAATAATACATATAAACTCAATAAGATTTTAATTTTAACACCTAAAAAATTAAAATGTAAATAAAAAATTTTAAAAGCTCACAAAAATTGCATATAAGCTTAATTAGATTTGTGTCGGATGTACGATGCTCATATACATCTGGATGTATAGTCCTATTTGTATTTTAGTACCCATTCTATCAAAGATATTGCAATAATCGACTTAGTGCATATGTCAATAACTTAGTTGATAAAATCATGCAACGTCCAGCATTAGAATCATGCTTAAATTGTTCTTGTGACTTCTCCTTTACATCGAAAAAAATTAAACGTTTTCGGTCAGTTAATTATAAAAAATCGTAAGATTGGTGTACATGTATCATAGATCATTTACATATTTTGAAACACTAGTTTCTTCTTTAACATTATATTTTAACATATTAAAACTATTGGTAAAAATTTTATGTTTTTAGACTAATATTTTTATTTTGTTAAATTTAAAATTAAATATGTATCTCTGAAACTAAAAACGTCATATATAAAGAAACACTACTTAAAATTTTTTACCTGAAAGAATAAATAATTAGAGATGTTATTTACAAGCGATCTCAAAATATAAAAACGTCATATATATCGCGAGAAGACTACATTAAGGTGATTAAGCAATGTTACTTTTTTTTTTTTTTTTTTAAATGTTTTGTATTATTTGATCACAAATGAATTAGCTAGGTAACGTAACCCTCGTGTACCAAAGTCATTATTATTATTATGGGTTATGATGTTGATCAAATGTACACGATAGTTCTACGTTTGCATGTACAACTTAATTAAAACATCTTACAAGTTACAACTAAATGAATAAACACAAATTTTCATTGAAGACGGATAAATATTACGAAGTACTTGACATTGTCACATCAACCAATTCCTCACACTAAATTCAAAATATGAATTATTGATTCATATATTAAAAGTTACTAATGAAAGCAAATTACTCTCATTAATTATTATTTAAAGGAAAATAATAAATACAGGCTTAAGGGCTGTATTTTAGTTACCTATAAAGAAATAAAAGCTTAAATCAAGCATTAATGACATCAATTTACGCGTAATTGTGTCATAAATTCCTAATTTAATTTCATTTTAGGAAGTAATTTAGTTCTTAAATACAGTCATATTACCAAATTAATTCATACGCGCGCTATGATTTTGATTTTAAACTTGAGACCTCGATGTCCCCTTCCCGAATGATGAAAATTTCAAAAAATTTAGTTAAAATATATGAACATTTTTCAATTTTCCCTTATCCTATTATCTGTTTAAATTGTTCCTGCCATGGTTTTAAATCTCGGCCGAGACGTATCGTATACCGGTATCGGAGGCCGGCAATACGAGATATCCCGAGATGTATCAGGCAAATTGAAAACAAGAAAGTATCGGCCGAGACGACCGATTTATAACGTGTATCGGCCAACTCAGTCTGATACAGCCCGCGATGAACCCGATATGAACGAGTTATAACTTGTCCCGGCCAAGTTTTTTAATGAAAAGCTCTTACAAAATGTATAGCATTGGTCTAATTAATTAAACTAAATAAAATTAATCTTAACTTTATATGAAATAGTCAATAGATGATGAAATATCTACAAAACCTTGTAAAATAAATATCACCGCGATAACAGCGATTCAGAGCACGACAGCCGAATCGAAGACAATTCCGCGACTGATACCGCTATTTAAAACTTTGATTCCTGCTGAGTTCAGATCCTGCATCCGCCACTGTCGATGTCATGAGAATAACTTTTTCATGTAGGCCCTAAATAATCCAATTCCCACCCATCTAATTGGTTATCCACTTTACATCAAATGAAATGTCATGGAAACTTCTTTTTTTTTTTTTTTTTTTTTGCTAAAATGACATGTGAAAGTTTAAGTAGGTAAGAAAAAGTCGATTTCTTGTTCAAAAAAACATGTTGGTCTCTATTCTTCTTCTTAAAGTTGAACAAAATTGAGCTTTTTGTTTACCGCGATTATTGCCTAAAATCTTATCACTAATTTAGAGAACAAAGTTATATTTGCTTTATGTTTTTCACAATTAGGTGTTGGTTGTTGAGAATTTTTATGCATAAAACCAAAAATAATGTTACAAAACTTACTCCAACTTATAGAAGGCTTTAGTATATAGGTCTTATTATGTTTGACTTTTGTTTAAAAATTTAAATGGGAAAAGTATAAGTCAAATGTTTGAATTTTACAAAAGTTTTTATGTGTATTTGAGAATTGTGATTTTCTTCCTTTAAATTGGTTGTTGGGTTTGATAACTTAACATTTACAAACGGCAAATTCTCAGAAGTAGGATTATACATTCACTTGTATATAAGCATTGTACAATTAAGGTATAACAAACTGAGTTTATGTGTATTTTTTCTGAACTTATTCAAAGTTTATATTTTTAATGCGTAAATGGATGAGCTCAAATATTATCTAATAAACTCATATTCTTTAAAATAAAACTCAGATACTACATCGTACAACTTGTATAACCGGTGATATAATCCATGAATTGGCAAATTCTCATTTACGATGATCTTAACTTATGACGAGAAAAATGTTATTATTTTATAATAAAAACTGACAATTTGATAATAAAAAATTACAACTGAAATGGTCATTTTTTGATAATAAAATAATTATAATATCGTAACTTTTTACCATAAAATGTTCACATTTATAAAATAGTTATGTGTTGTCCGTTGTAACTTAAAACCGTCGCAAGAAAGACCAATTGTTTACAAAATAGTATGGTATGTTTACATACATAGTGTTTAAATTTTTTATTTTCCTTAAAAAATTTAAAAAAAAAATACAAACTACAATAGATTTTAGACATTAGAACATCAATATAAAAATGATCAAACAAATCAATTAGCCTTCTCTTATATATTATATGACAAATTATCGTATCGGTTTAAAAGATACTCCTTTCGTCTCGGTTATTTATTTACCGATTTTATTTTGGGATGTCTCGGTTAATTGTTTACCTTTCTATTTTAGGAATGCTTGTACTAGGCAATTTGATCCCCACATTCAATTTGGTTCACTTGATATCGAATAATTTACCCCCTCTCCTTACCTTTTCTTTATGCCTAAACGAGCGATAAACAAATGACCGGAACGGAGGAAGTTTGTGGAAACCAATAGAATCCCTTCTGCGTTGATCTATTTTTTGGGCCTATGTTTCAACTTTTGAACCGAGCCAGAGGTTGTTTGGTCATTTGGGCCTGTCTTGTAAAATCCATAAACTTTATGGTTGATAATTTGATATGCAGGATGCAGCCTTATAATTCGATATGCACTGTAGCCCTGGCGAAATGGGTCAAATCCGAATAACCCAATTTGAAAAGGCTGACTCGAGACCTGAAAGTAACCCAAACTTGTTCGACCCGAGTATGACCTGAAACCCGAATTGACTCGACCTGACCCAACCCAACCCAACCCGAACTTTAATTGAGTCAATGTTGACCCGACCCGTAATTGACCCGATCCAAAATGATTCGATGTGACCCAAAATAACCTGAATCGACAAGTACTAAGTCATATTGATATCATACATATCAAAATAAAGGTTCATTGGTTTCTATCGTCCCTAATAAATAGCTAAATTTGCAAAATAATATTTCTTAATCAAAATAGTACTAACCAAAGTGGTTTAGACATTAACTCGAAAGCGACCCGACCCAAAAGGACAATACCCGAAAGTGACCGGACCCAAATTTACCCGACCTATACCCGACCCGATTGACCCGATTGTCACCTCTAAATATGCTTAATTTAATGAATAATAAACGTATAAAGCAGTTTTATACTAACATAATTGTAAAAACATATTCAAACACAATCTTTTAGTGAGTAAAAATAATCACCAAAAAATCTCGTTTTACGATAAATTTGGGAAAACCGTTTTATACAAGTATTTTGGTTATTTATAAGCAAAGGCAAAGGAAGTTATATGCCAATATGAATTTTTAATAATACAAAAAAACAGTATTGTACTAATACAACTTTTGTAGATTATAAAATTATAGAATCGTTATAATCGTATAATCGAATTAGGATTTTGATAAGTACCCAACTACAACCTAAAACTAAGCAATAAAATGTTGGAAAGTTCGAAGTAGTTCAAACACAAGGACATAAGGTAGAGATTTCAGTACAACAATTTAAAAAGTTACATTAGGTATAGAGTACTAGAGTAAGCATTTCGGGCCGGACCCAGGCGGCGACACGAATCCGGCACGACACGATGAAGAAAACGAGGTGAGCCGTATTCGGCACGATTGGGTAAGAGGCGGGTCGTGACGTCAAAATTCCAAAAAACTTGTGCCTAGGTACTTCCCGATACGAGGCACAACTTTGCCCGGGCTAAGGGGCGGGCGCGATTGGGGGTGAGAAAAGCGGACCGGCACGGCCCAAAAGTAGATTGACCGTGCCTGGGCCAGGTCAAAATTATGGCTAGGCACGATGGACCAGAACCCGGGTCGACACGGCCCGGCCCGGCCCATTACCTTCTTAAAACAATCTAGAAACTTTTATCACTTTTTTAAGTCTTTATGGTTAAACTAAGGGCATTAACGACATTATACTCTTAATAAGAGATGATTGTGTAAGGGCGTGGTGTGTTCATGCGTGAGCGGTCCCAACAAGTTACAAGTATAGAGCATGTCACGTGATTAAGATTAAAGCTCTTTAAATATGTCAGTTAAATATTATATTCGTCTTATCCATTGCTTTTATTACACCACATTCATGTTTTGTAAACCGTATCGGATATACGGTTTTAAAAAATGCAAAAATCACTATATGAATTCGATACGGTTTAACCATATATACGGTTTTTGGGTACCCGGAAAAACCGTGTATACGGAATCGGTATATACGAATACGGTTTGGCGACAAATGCCCAATTAAACATTGTAATTATTCAACGGCTAATGATTACCTCTAACATGACTACCTTTTGAGGAAGAGCTAATTTTTATATATTGAGATAAGTTAGTAAAATACGTCATAAAAAAACATTATGAGCGGAAGTTGAAAGAGGAATTTTGCGTTTTTTTAATTTTTTTTTTACAAAATTTGAAACCGTGTCGAAAAACGGTTTCGTTTTTGCCCGACCAGGATACGATACGGTTTTATGAAAAACCATATATATGGATTTCCGTATCATATATACGGAAATCCGTATAACTCAAATCGTATACCGTATCGTATCCGTATTATAAAACCGTGTCGTATATTTTTGTTCACATTATAATAAATAAAACCGTGTCGTATATTTTTGTTCACATTATAATCACATTATAATAAATCTATATTGTACTTCGCAGTTCATACTCTGTACTACTTCCGTCCAGATCAGCTGTAACATAAAATATAGTAATCATGGGGGATTTTGTTTGATTTGTCTTAACGAGTACATTAAGAATATCAAAATATTAGAATTTTTACAATCAAGTAAATAAAGATATTGATGAAATAAACTGATCATGACAAACGCGCAAAAGACAAATGATAACAATTGAGTATAAGGTTATTTGGGGTAGCAAAATTTGATCTTCTTAACCAATTTTCCGATGATATCATTACTCAAAATTGCCTTGAAAAATGTTGGTTATTGACATATTTATATTCATATGAATATGGTTTTGAACTTTTGTAGCATACCTCACTTAGTAGTATGTAATCAAATTGGATTCTTTAAGTTATGTTTAGTCTGAATTTGTGTGTTATTTACTTATTTATACTCTTTCCTTATACCGAGTATAACTATTTCAAATTATTAACTCGTTTTCAAGAAAAAAAATTACGGCCTTTGAACTTTATTTGAATAAGATCTATGCCACTCGAAAAATAGAAATAAATAAAAAAGGAGACTAAATAAAAGGATTCTAGTGAAATACACATCCCCTATCTACTAAAAGAATAGGTGAACTCACATTTTTTCCCTCCAAAAAGCATTTTTTTAAATAAGGAAACTATTTATAATTTAATTGTATTTACTATATAAGGAAATTAACAATTATAATGTATTTCATTATATAATTCTTTTTATTAAAATTAATCTTTTTATCAAATTATAGTTTTCAGTTTTCACTAAACACTAAAATTTAATATTTTAACTAAAATATAAATGATATAAACTATAAAATATTAAATCTTTTATTAATGCTATTATTTGAGAAGGACTTGACTCATACTACAAAACTATAAATCGTTTTGATTAATTTCATGACAAAAAAAATTGAGAG
>VHZZ01000011.1:93800-116074 GCA_009801015.1 Silene noctiflora
AGGTAAAGATTTTGTAAGTAGGTTGTTTATGTTTTGAAATCGTCGTTGGTAGAGTTCCGATTTGTTGTGTTTTAGTTGCGATTTTAACGAATTAATTGTGTTTGCAAGGTAAATTTGGATTCGTTGTGCTTTAGTGGCAGACTGGCGGTATTATTGAATTAATTGTGTTTGCAAGATAAATCTGGATTTGTTGTGTTTCAGTCGCGATTTTAGGGAATTAATTGGATTTGTAAGGTGAATTTGAAATCAGTTTTGGCGAATTAATTGTGTTGATATGGTAAATTTGAATTTGTTGTGTTTTAGTGGCTGGTTGTAGCAAATTAGTTGTCTTTAGAAGGTAGATTAGGATTCTTTGTGTTTTAGTCACTGTTTTTGCCGCGAATTAGTGATATTTGTATGGTAAATTTGAATTCGTTGTATTTTAGTCGCGTTTTTAGCGAATTAAATGTGTGTAATGGTAACTTTGTTTGAGTCGAATTTTAGTAAATTAATTGGGTTTGTAAGGTAAATTTAAAATCGTTGTGTTTTAGTTGTTTTAGTGTATTAATGGTGTGCTTATAAGGTTATTGGTTTTGAGTTTGGTAAAGAGTGTTTTTTGGGTGGTGTTTTGGTTATTTGATTAATCAAGTTGTTGGCTAATTTTGTTTTCTTGCCATGTATGTTTGATAGTGATAGTTGTTGATTGGTTGTGATTGTGATTAAGCGACGTTAATTGTTTTTTGAACATAGAAAACGACATGTCAAAGTTATATAGAGTTGATTTGGAGTATCTTTTATTAATATGCCACAAGCTATCAAAAGGCGTTAGGTGTTATTTGTGCAGCAAGAAGGCAATCTAGGCAAAATTGTTACGAGTAAAACATTAGAATAGTGAATCAATAGCTTTTGGTACTTGGTCTTTGGTTCGTAGTTTCAGTTTTGACCGACAAGGAGGGACTGAAATCATAAATTTTGTCGGCTGCAGAGTGGCCGTAGTTTTATGGCATTGGTGATGGTTGATATCCTACTATGTCTTAAACCTTGATGCCGAATTAATGTTATTCATGAATTTGGTTTTTATCTCCATGTGACGATGTAACTTGACGACCTTATAGTCCAAGTAGGCAAGTATTTCTTTTGCCTCCAGCTCTAGTGTACTGCCTGATTTCTTCTGTATTTGTTAATTTAAAATCTGTGATTTGCCGACAATTCGTGTATGGAGTTGTGTCTTTATGTTGGATATCATCCAGTATCAATATTTATGGAATGATTTTCTAAATCAGGATGATTTGAATAATTCCACCACTGCTTCGAGACTTCCTTCACGTCCAGCTAGCCGCAGTGCTTTTGACGAGAACATTGCAACTTCCGAGGCTAAGTTAGCTCCCCTTTTATCGTCAGATGCTGTACATTCTGGTGGAGATGTACAAGGCACTAACACTAGTGTCTCTGCTTCTCTCAGTTATGCTTCTGCTTTAGGTGCTTCGTTGTCTAGGAGCACCACTCCCGATCCCCAACTTGTAGCTAGAGCGCCAAGTCCTAGGATACCAACAGCTGGTGAGGGAAGGGTCAACTCTATGGATAAAAGGAGTGTCAATAGTCCAATTGCACTTCATGGCTCTTCAAATGGTGGAGGGTGTGCTGCCGATCTTGTAGGTGCTTTGTCCGGCATGAACCTTTCTGTTGATCCTCATATGGACCATCAAAACCTTTTCAATGTACATGGTGATTATAACCGTATTAAGACAAATTCGCAACTAAATTCTATAGGTTCATATACCAGTAATGGTAATGGTATGGATCAAAACTACTTTATGAGGTCCGATGGGTTAGTTGATCATCACAAACATGGTGGGCCGAACTCCCCTTCATACTTTCATAGTGTTGGTAGCCCAAGCTCGGCTATACCCAATTACAGTTTGAGTGGGCACAACATCAACCCTGCTCTTGCATCAATGATGGTTGGCCAGCTTGGTATGGATTCTAGAGCTTTGGACGGCGGTCTATCTTCACGTGCAAACATAATGGCTGCTCAGCTTGAAAATTATAGTAGAGGGAATCACTCTCCAAGGAATGGTCTTCAGCTATCCCGGTTGGATGCCTTGTATCATCACTATATGTCGTCAGGTGATTATACTGCTGCTGCTCAGCTGGCAGCTTTTGGCGACCCTTCCATTGATGGAGACATTTCTGGCATGGATCTGCTGACACTTCAAAAGGCATATTTAGGCACATTAGAGTCTGGTCGACCATACTTGGGAAAATCTGCTGGAATGAATCATGGTTATTATGGTAATTCGGCTTTTGGGATGGGGGCAGGGTATGCTGGAAATCGTCAAGCAAATCCACTTCTTCATAGCTCTCATATGGGACCTGGTAGTCCTTTAAGACATGAGCGTAACATGAGGATGCCATCTGGGATGAGGAACTTAGCTGCTGGCATGATGGGGAATTGGCGATCTGAAGTTGGTGCGTTTATGGAGCAGAGTTTTGGATCTTCCCTACTTGATGAATTCAAAGGCAATAAGACTAGGTGTTTTGAGCTCGCTGAAATTGCCAATCATGTTGTTGAGTTCAGGTCTGCAGTTTCTTACTTTCTTTTTCTGTTTCTGTCTGTTCAATGACGTTGACATAGTTTACGTTGAAATATTAATCCGTTTATATAAAATGTTTCAGCGCTGATCAATATGGGAGTCGTTTCATCCAGCAAAAACTTGAAACCGCCACTTCAGATGAGAAGGATATGGTTTTTCATGAAATTTTCCCTCAAGCATTGTCGCTTATGACAGATGTTTTTGGTAACTATGTGATCCAGAAGGTAATCTTTATGTAATATGTCTTTCTATACTGGCATTTGTTAGTTTTTGGAGCACTAGATCCGAATAAGGCCTTACATAAGTGGTGATACTGTTTTCTTCTCAGTTTTTTGAGCATGGGACTGCGTCGCAAATCAGAGAACTGGCAGACAAACTGACGGGTCATGTCTTGACACTTAGCCTTCAGATGTACGGGTGTCGAGTTATTCAGAAGGTATAGTGCTGATGATGTATTTTTAAGCTTATGGTAACACTTCCTGTAATGGTTGAATAATTATTAGAATATGGCTTGCTGTGAGTTTTCTATCTTCACTGATATGATTTTGGAGTATTCAGTCTATTAATATCCTATCCATGCTTACCTTGAAAAAAAAAAACCGTACGTGAGCTAAGCATGATCCCGATGCTGAGTGACAGAGTGAGGCTTAAGCCAAAACTTCCCCAGGTGCACTTTGATAGCCTTTGTAGACAGGGCGTAGCTACTAGCTAGCAAGGCGTACTACAATTCAAATTCGGTAGTTTTTTGGTTCGAGTCCTATTATTTGCCCTTCTCTGCTCCACTTTATCCTAGCTTTCACTCATCTACATGTTAGTCCTCTTTCATTCCAAGCTGTGGCACCGTTGCAAAAAATTATTCTGAAAAAATCGATTTGTTAACAAAAATAGTGCACCTCGTATTTACACAGGGCGATTCTAGTACCTAGTCACCAGTTACCAGAGACCTTAGTCTCATCGTTAGCCCTTGTGCCTTTTAAAACTATCTATCCATGCCAAAAAAGGAATTGTTTTCAAGTGAATGAAGTGATTCACATTTTTTGTTTCTTAATGGTTGGATAAACTGATAAAGTTTCATTTCTAGTCCTCGGATGTTTAGTAGGGGTGTTTGGTTTTTGTTTTACAAGGTGGTAACAAAGGTTACTAGGGTAAAGCTATCTCTCTTGTAGCTTAACTTGGCAAAACTGACCTGTCCTGAATGACACAATCTGTCGAGAAGTACAACCCAAGGTAGACTTGAACCTAAGACAATCAGATCGGATATGACCTGATTGAGATATAAGATGATGTTGATTTACCCAAAAACACCCCAAAGGACTATTTTTTTTCTTAATAATCATTATTCAAAGTAATGCCTAAATGAAATAACCACACCTGGCTTGATTGCCTGGTCTACCTAGAGGTATCAGATGCAATACGGTGCTAGATTGTGGGACGCCACTATTTTTGTGAAAAATGCTTACATTAGCCAAAAAAGTGTAGTGTCATCTGACATCTATTGCCCGTTCATTTCGTATTATGGTTTACTTTGTTCAATTATAGGCAATTGAAGTTGTTGATCTGGATCAACAAAAGAAGATGGTAGTTGAACTAGATGGGCACATAATGCGTTGTGTACGTGATCAAAATGGAAATCATGTGATTCAAAAGTGCATTGAATGCATACCCGAAGATGCGATCCAGTTCATCATAACAATATTTTATGATCAAGTTGTTACGTTGTCAACTCATCCATATGGGTGTCGTGTTATTCAGGTTAAGCATTTAACCTTGTTTATTCGAAGTTAATGGTTACTAGGAAAAGTAAGGTTTTATAAGTAGTTTTGTCTTGGTGTACAGAGAGTTCTGGAACACTGCCATAACGCTACGACCCAGCAAATAGTGATGGATGAAATCATGCAGTCTGTTTGCATGTTGGCTCAGGACCAGTATGGAAATTATGTTGTCCAGGTATGTTATAACTTATTCATACCTTAATTTTTGAAAATATTACATGGTCATTAATAGAGTAACAGCTATCAGATTCGTAACTGCTTAATTCTAAAATGTCTGTTGACATGCCATTGAAAGCACTGGATCAGGATAAGTAGCTGCCATATTATGAGTAAATTGTGCCCTTTTCTGGATACTTTTTTTCGTCTTATCTTTTGACAATGAGATCGTATACTAGTTGTCTAGTTTGTAGTTTCCATCAAAACTTATCATTTATTACTGCATTACTTAGGCTCTTGGTAGCAAAAGGCAAATATGGTCATTCTCTAGTGTTTCCGTCAACACTTGCCATTTATTACTGCATTACTTAGGCTCATGGGTTGATAGCAACTAGCGGAATATGGTCATTCTCTAGTGTATCTAGACATCCTGTTTACACCTAATGAGATATGAGTACCTTTTTTCGTTCTAAGTATGAGTCATATACGCACTCACACACTCATGTGATCTCCCAAACTCATGCATGTGGATTGTGCGAGTGCTTGCATATATTTTGGCCCTGAATACATCCTATAAGTATGCAAATCTTACGGGTCAAGTTGCACAATCTCCTTTTCTCGACCGCTCACCATTCTGCAGTCCAAGGATCAGTCTATGGGATACTCATATAGTCGGTGATGAGATGTCTATCCAACCATGTCTTGAGGTTCTAGGTCATAGCTTATGTCTTTTATCTTATTGGTCGTAAAGTTTTTACTAAAGTTACTGTCTAAGATGTTATTTGATGTGTCTTGATTACTTGATTGCATGGGGAGGGGTACACAAATTCATGCATTAACCCATGAGCTTAAGATACGTTTGACATAGACTTATTACTGCTTGCAGCATGTACTGGAGCATGGAAAGCCGGATGAACGCACTGCTATTATCAACAAATTAACTGGGAAGATTGTCCAAATGAGTCAGCAGAAATTTGCTTCAAATGTTATAGAGAAATGCCTAGCATTTGGGGATGCAACAGAGCGGTGTAACATAGTTAATGAAATGCTCGGATCTAGTGATGATAATGAGCCGCTTCAGGTTTGCACCTTTGAAATCAATCATCATTGATGTCTCACTCTGTCTGTCCCACTACGTTCCTTTTTCGTTTTTTTTTTTTGCACAGTAGCCTACGTATATAATAGAATAGTAAAAAGTATAGAGAACGGGACAGAGGGAGTAATTGTGTCTGTGGACCTTTAATTCAAATGTGGAAACACCACAGGAAGTGCATTTTTTCATATTGGGAGTTTAATTAAAGCAACAAAACCATATTATATTGTCGGTTTTCCTAACGTTAATAATACTCTTATCCATTTGCTAACAACATAAATATAGAATCTTTATAAATTACGCAAAACTCTGAGAACAAGAGCTAGCTCAAGTGGTAAGAGCTCTCTTACCCCGACCATGAAGTTGGGGGTTCAATTCTCACCCGCGACATAGTGCGCTCATTTGAACCAAAAAAAAAAAATTACGCAAAACTCTTGGAAAATTTATATAATTAAACATAATTTTTCTCCCTCCTATCATTAGTCACCTCGTAGTCTCTTACCATCCTATTTCCCTGTTCCCCTGTTGTGCGTATACAGTATCTTTTCTCTTCCTCCATTACTTCCTCCTCTTGGCTAGCATCTACATACATTCAGCCATTTCCTTTGTTAGCCTATGATTTCCATTTCTGTCGGCGTTCCGACGCCCTCGCTGGTGTCCGTTTTTCTTAGTTTATGTCATGGGTTGCCAAGAGAGGTCTTAGGGTTCAATTTCCGGGGCAGGAAATTGAAACCTAAGCCCTTTTCCGATAGTTTCTGACAGTTCTGCAACCGTAAAATTTCCAAAAAACGACACTTTAGGCACGAATGAGGTCGTGAGGTTGTCTGAAATGACATCTCCGTTCTTTTTTGAGCAAGGTAGGGTCTGATTCGTCGAGAAAGGTGACGGCCACGGTCACCGTACTAGTATAATAGCAGGTTGGTAGAGAAGAGGTGGAGGAGACAATTGGACGAAGATGAAAATGGCAAGAGATAAGTTAATTAATTAGAAGCGAGAGGTGACCGGGAACAATAAAGTAAAATAGGCAAATTTTTGGACAAAGAAAATTAGGCAAAAATTTTGGAGCTTTATTTTAATTAGATGATCTGTATTAGTGTTATTATCAATTGGATAGACGATTATTAGCGTGTGGCCTTAACCTTAGGGCACACGTTAGAAAAAATGTTATACCATTACCATAACTTTGGCATTCGTCACAAATCTTTAATTATCCCAAGTCAAGCTAGGCCTCTAATTCTCATTCAGTGAGCCTTTTACTCAGACTATTTTTTTGTGGGGTCGTTTATTTTTGTTCAGGTGTTGATGAAAGATCAGTTTGCGAACTATGTTGTTCAGAAAGTGCTGGAAACTTGCGATGACCAGCAACTTGAGGTTATCCTTTCACGAATAAAGAATCACTTGAATGCGCTGAAGAAGTATACATATGGAAAGCATATTGTTGCTCGTGTAGAGAAACTCGTTGCTGCTGGAGGTAATTACTCCAAACTCTTCTTGCATGTTAATATTTAAGCTAAGAGCCCTTTAGCTGACGTACGGAACTCTCTTCTTAGAACTGCTTACCTCAACCCCTGAAGTTTGCGCGATTCTGGGTGAAATTGGTTTAAGAAACATATTTGGTAGATATTGAATCCTGTGATAAACCCACAAAATTTTGGTACCCGTGTCGAATTAAATCTTTTAATAATGATAATTAATATTAGAATCTTGATTATTTATTATATTAATTAGGCAACGTGCACAGACAAATTAGATTTCAGTGTCCCAAGGATCTCGTTTTGAGACTGATCTCAGAATGCAGTTGTGATAACCTTCGTTACTTATTGAACTTGGTAATCGATTAGTATGCGGCAGATATTTAATATTACGATTAGAGTCCTATGGATAATCGATTAATCGCTCTCCTTTGTAATATCGTATTAGTCTTTGTCAACCTGTTCTACACGACAATGTTTCTAGCTAGTTCGGTTTGACCTTTCTACTGAAAATTGTTGATAATGACCCCTACTTTGTCGATAATCACAACTCCCGTGTGTTTTTGCAGAGAGAAGAATCAGTTTGCAGAATGCGTACCCTGCTTCTCCAGTGGCGTAGGAGAGAACGGTGGTGTGCAGCTAACGAAGACTCTCTGCACTTTGTGTTCTTTATGAATGTTGTGGCTCTTGTCTATTTATTAAAGGTTGGACGAGAGCCGAACCGAGAAATAAAGTTTGTTAGTTGTACTTTAAAACATGTAAATTGTAGTTTTATCGAGGATTATACGTATACCTAGAATCAGGTTAGTTTTGAGGCTCCAAATGGTACAAGAATGTATCGAATGCCCCCTCGCAACTTACTGTACATGGTTCGAGGGTGTATAGAGAAATGGAGAGGTTAGTAAATTTGTGACCGGTGAGGCTGTACAGAATGTTACTAGCTGCAGAAAGAGGGAGCCTTTGTTAGAGCTAAGAGAGGCTGTAAGTTTTCCATTTCCCCGTAATTTTCTCCGTCAAAGAACTATTTTCTCCGGTTACTTTGATACTTGTATTTCTATGTTTAATGTCATCGGACATCTTTCGGACATCTTTATCTTACGGTCAGTTTTTGTATTTTAGTTTAAGGTAAAAGTCGGTTAATGGCTTTGCGACTTCAGACTAAAATTGACAAAATATATTTCACAACGGTTTTAGAAGGTGATCGTGAATTGTGACACAAAATTACGCGACAATAATTCACAAAAGCAAGAAAACATAACTACAAATTGAAATTCCTTGGAAATTCAAAGACACAAAAGCAGTAAATTTTCCCTTTCCCTCGATTCTACATTCGGTCAGTACAGCCTTCTGTTTCCGAAAATTTACCTTGTTTAGCTGCTAACCCTGCAATTTTGAAAACAATTTATTTATACTCAGTGACAATATCGCGATAAATATTTTTTTGAGCCTGGGGTTAGACACATACCCGTAAAAAGTTCCTCTTTGAATGGAGTCTTGGTTAGCATCTCCGAGGGCGGCTTCACTCAAGTACTTGTCAGCAAGTTGGACTCTCTTCACATTCTCTTGTTCTTGGACAAGCATGTTTCCATACTCGAGTAGCTTGCTTAAGGACATTTTGGGTTGCTCGAAGGTGACAGGTCCGTCCCTTGAGTTCACAAGCTTTTTCCCAATACCGTCAATTCCAACGCTGTTAACCCAGTTCCTCACCTCGTCATCATACACCCGAGCCCTCAAGGCACCGAAGAAATCTACATGAAGATACAAGCACTTAGCACACCATAAGAAACTGTAATTTTCGACAGAGTAATCAAAAACTCGATAATATTGATACAGTGGACTTACCAATGGATTGGCCAGGGAAGGCGTCAACGAGCTTGACAACATCTTCCTCAGAGACATTGTCGGTTCTAAAGATACCAGAGCACACACCAATACGGTCTTCACGGGTAGGAGCCCAGTAGAACTTCTCCATACGCCCATCACGAATAAGGGGAGCATACAGAGTCGAGAAATCGTTACCAGTGACGATGATGGGAACACGGGCATTCTCCTGTTTGTTATACATACCAGGGAGCTGGACATTGGTGGGGTTGTCAGCAATGTTCATAAGCGTGGCGTTAACCATTTGGTTGTTGACAGTGTATTGGGTTGTCCCGCCCATTCGACCAGCACCTGCATCGAGATCATTTATGAAGAGGGCACACATCTTTCCCTTGGCTATAATGTCGGCCGCCTCACGGTACCTTTGTCTGATCAACTTTGCTGGCTCTCCTGCGTTTCCACTTTCCAATTCTCCGGCACTCATCATGATGGGGCTGTTTCAAGCATATTCGGTTAGATCAGTCTCTGGTTTAACGAATTAGCGTATTTTGATTGATTGTTTGATTGATTGATTGACGAACTTACTTGATTCCCATCTTGGCGAAGACAAGCTCACATTGGAAGGATTTACCTTGTCCTTTGCCTCCCCAGATACCCAAGATGAGGGGAACCTAATGAAAAATTCCGCAGAAATTACCTTAGTTTACAGTTAAAACTCGAAAGATTGAAATCGAAACTGGCTTAACCGATAAGATACCTTAATGTTAGGCAAACTCATGAAGTTTTTGGCAATATGAACAACAAGCTTGTCCATGAAGGCGGGTGCGATATAGAAATCACCCACTCTGTTGTCCAACCTATATAAAAACAAGCATGATCAGTAATCTTCATTTCTTTACGTTTTCCTTTTTATTTGCGAAAAGAACTTACCTTCGGAGACCTTGGGACTCGTATTCCAAGGAGGACATAACCGGAACGTGAGTGCCAGAGTTCATGGGTGCTTGGAAGAGACTGTCAACATGACCTTTGGCATTTCTGATGTCGAGCTGATCATCGGAAAGGTCAGTGGCTAAACCAGCCCATCTGTCCTTATTAGTCTGCTTCTCTTCGCTGTAGTCGTTGGCCGCCGTTGCTCGGATACTCATGGATGAGGCCTTAGCACTTGGAACCCGCATGCCTGATATCTTCTTTAAGGTGCTCCCCATGAATGCTGAGCTTGGGAGCGATACTCCGGCATTTGAGCCATTCAGGTTCATCTGCACATGTTTATGTAAAATCGTCTTTTTAGCACAAAATTTTTGTTTTCAAAAACGCGCACTTGAATAAAATAGCCGAGTGTGAAACTTGAAAAAGACTTACGGGTGCCCTGTTAACGGCCCCAATGGTAGCAGCAGTAGCAGCAGCAGTAGCCATCGATAGTGCTAAGGCCAACGACGAAATTTCCGATTAGTCGAAAACTTAAGGAAATACAAGGGAGATTTGTATGCTACGTTTGAGCTTAAACGGTTTTGAGGGTGAGAGGCAGAGTTGATACTGTAAGACTTTTATAGCAAAAATTAAGTACCAAAAATGTTATGGTTATGTGTACCATATAATTTGCTGATGTGGCATTTTGGATTAGCCTCGGGATCTCAACTTCCACATACTCAAGATTACGAATGTTGCCACGTGGCATTATTAGATTTGCTATCAAATTTCAATGTTTTTAAGGCAAATTCTCGTTGAAGACGGACACTATTCGTCAAAAGTTGAAGACGGATAGTGTCCCTCTCACAATATATACAAGTGACATCAATCATTGGATGCTCCATTTCCTCCCACTTGTTCTCCCACTTGCCTAATTGTGAGAGAGACATTATCCGTCTTCAGCTGCAAGACGCTTTGTATTTTTAATTGGTAGCTCTTTGAGGTTGGAAATTTAGTTTCAATCCTCTCCACTTGTTATGTTTGGTTAACTTGTGGAGTGGAGGACTTGTGTCTCCTTTTGCTTTTGTTAATCTTGCTTTGCAAAATCACAAATTCTTGTTAAGACGAGATTCGAGAGTATTTGTTTTAAGTTTAAAACTGGTTAAATAATATATAAATAATCAGAATGTTTATATTAGCAAAAAGAAACGTATTTTATTTATGCAAGTGGGATGTGATTTGACCTGTTTTAATTTTATGATAGATATATTCGTTTTAAAAGAGACCAATTATTGCATAATTATCTGCAATTGATATCGAGTAAAATCATTATATCGTTTTTAGCTCCCCACGTTAAAATATTCTTTATTGTTGTAAGTCATTTGGGTAAGAGACCTCGAGTCTTGTAAAAAAAAAATATCGATATGATTTTACAATGTAATATTGTATTAAGGTCTTTTGTTATATGATTTTAGTTCTACCAATCACTACTTTTTATAATAAAGGTATTAAGGTCTTTTGTTATATAATTTTACAATGGAATATTGTAAAACCGTTTTGCAGGAGAATTACTCTACTCTCTGCATAGACCTTGTAGATTAATTACACTCATGCTTTGCTTACCACAAACTATGTTACTCAAACTCGTTTAAAAGTATCCGACACGAGTATGTGTCCAAGTGTCGAACTCGGCTATTTTTATGAAAAATATGCATATTTTGGTTCAAAATGAGGTGTCCAAGTATCGTATCCATATCCGAGTATCGAATATCGGACACGGGTACGCGAGGAAATTAGAAGACTCGGAGTAACATGAACCACAAATTTGTATATCACTTCAACAAAATTAGACTAAGCCTTGTTGAATTTCACTCTCAATGGTGTCATTGTTTTGCAAGTTTGTCATGCAATAGGAATCTTGATTTTATCTCATCTCTAGAAATTTCTGTTTTTAGCTCTTTCTATTTGAATCTCTCATTTTTGCTTCTTATCCCCCACATACACAATTACATAATCAAAGCGTCTCCCTTGTGACGGGTCGGATCCTTGTGACGGATAATGCCACTCACAAAACGAATAGGGGGGACAAGGTGGGGTACCCCCATGTGCTTTCCTCTCTCCTCTCATGGACATTTTGTGAGACAAAAAGGTATCCGTCACAAGCTTGTGACGGATACCTTCCGTCACAAATGAGAAATTTGCTTACACATAATAATGCCAATGAGCTTTGTCGCATTATTGTGGCCCTTTTTTATGTGTGCCTTCAATTTCTTCTCTAGTTCTTTCCATGTACCTATCACAAAAAAAAAAAAAAAAAAAAAAAAAAATTACACATTTTCCTAATTTTCGATATTGAAAATAAATAATACCGAATATTATGATAATGATATTTATTTTTAGACGCCCACCAGAGGAAATATGAATTAATTTATAGAGGGTGTTAAATTAAATTTTAGGATTTGGTCGTTTGGGACTTGACTCGGTCTCTAATGTAAGTTAAATTAACCATGGATAATATATAAATGAAGTAGTAGAAATATAGAATGCTACAAGATTAAACCATGGACTATACAACCAGATGTAGAAGTTGTACGGTGTAGAATCTGAGCTTTGTAATAAAGTATTTGAGCTTTATATTAAAAAATATGAGCTTTATTAGAAAGTATTTGATCTCATCTATTTAAACATTAAAAATATGAACTTTGCATTAGCTTAGAAAAAAATAATATAAGCTCGGATTCTTATACCTTGGTTGTAGAATGCTTATATACAACTGGATGTATAATCTATTTGTGAGATTAAACTGATAAGGAGTTATTTAATTTGCAAAAGAATGAGTTGAAATCATTGAAATTAACCATGTTAAAATTATGGCCGGAGAACTTTTTCGTTCTTGTAAACTTAATAACTTAAAATACGAACATTTATATTTATTTAATTTTAACTTTATTAAAGATAATTGAATACGACGTATGTTTGAAAAGAGTTTTGTTATTTTTATAAATAATTTATTATTTTTACGGAATAGACCATCAACTTATTAATCTAAATTTGTCAAAATATAATTACAAATCTAAATGAATACTCGTATTAAATTAAATAGATTTTGGTCTATTCTCCTTTACAACTAATTTTATTTCGTAAATGGAACCGCAAGAGTAGAATGTTGCTGACGAAAATTAAACTCAAATTATAAGTATTAATATCACCTCTTATAATTTAACCGGTTATGCTAGATTACGTCTATTTTAAAACAAACTCTATGAAACGAGAATTTCACAAAAGAATTTGGGCCTGTCTATGATAATTTGTTGTTAAATTGTTGGCATTGGGCTACTATTCAGTATCCATTTTTACTTGGGCGAACCTGTGATCCAGTAAAATTGGGCCTTACTCTTGGATTCTTCAAAGTATTGTCCTGACCCAATTGATATAAGGGCAACAATCTACTATTCGTATTTTACACTTGGGTTGAACAATCTATCAAACTAAATCCACTCATAACCACACTTTTACAAAATTTGCTAATTAAAATATAGTATTAGTCGAATTTGTCAATCAAATCTGTTATTTATAATGTTCGATAAATCTGCTTCTACTAATAATAATCAGCTGAATCCCAAACAGGGTGTAACACCCGGCTCAAACTCAGGGCCGGGAGCGGTCAATTACGGTAGCTCACCAGGTTGTGTACATGGTCACAGATTAACACGAGTCCTTTCAGAGCATTTTGTCCTCACTCATGCGCATCCCTGAAACATTCCCAGGAGATCACTCATCCTAAGACTACACTCAGCCACTCAGCCAATCACGCTTAACGATTGAGTTCTTTCGCATGGATAACCAGAAAAAAATTGCACTTTGCTGATATGGGTAGTACTTTCAATTCCCTTAAGCAATTATCAGATTTTAAGTCTATCAGTGAACCTCTCAAAGAGAGTACCCCACCCAAATAACGTTTTCGATTTAGTGGAGTATTACAAAAGGTCTAAGTATAAGTGTATTCATTTGTTAATGAGAGGCAAGAAATACTTGCTTAGATGATAAGACTGTTGCATCTCTTCCCATGTTTTAGGTCTTGTCTTCTTTCTCAAATTTCGCTTGAAATGGGGATAATTAGTAACAGATTAATAGGGGTTAAAAGAAGATGAAATAGGAGGAGATTGGTAGCATGTGGTTGTTGTGAAAGGTGAAAACAGAAGGTGGGAAAGAATTATTATCTCTATATCAGTATATGAAGGTAATACATTATTCAAGGAAGGAATAAGTAACTATTACTTCCTTAATGGATGACTATTATACCTAAATTAGTACTCCGACGTCATCGGGTAATACCACAATTTTGCACCACCCTCTTACATACAACACGTAAGGTTTGTCAAACTTATTGTCCCTCTATTAGGGAATGTGAGAAGCTTATTTCAAATTTTGGTAAACCAGGTGGCATTGGCTTCACAAATTCTTACTGAAGACGTCCACTATCCGTCACAAGTTGAAAACGGATAGTGTCTCTCTCACAATATGCAAGTAGCACTATCCATGGAGTGCTCCATTCCCCCTCACTTGCCCTCCCACTTGCCTAATCGTGAGAGGAACACAATCCGTCTTCAGCTTGTGACGGATACTGTCTGTCACAAGCAAGACGCTTTGCATTGGCTTATGCACATAAAACGACCCCAAAAACGATTTTATTGTGTAGTTTGTCTTTTTCTTGGTAAAGAAAAAATTACATGGAGTATATATTTTTATTAAATATAGTTTTTACATCATTATTAAAATCAAATTTTGGTTACTAAAGTTGGTTAGGGAAAGAATGCAAAGCGAGTTTTATTTTACTTCACTTATCTCAATAATTTATTTACATTTTAAAAATAAATAAAAAATAAGACAGAGACAAACAAAATCAATTAATTTGGAAAACAATTTCTATTACGAACCCTTGACAAACATTTTCTCAATATATTACGATTAGGGTGCTGATTTTCGCAGTACACATTTTACTCATCGCAGTACACTATTGACAATTATACCCCTCTCATTTCCCCTACCACTGTCTCTCTCATTTCTCTAATCTATTCTCCTCCAATGTCCAGTGCTACATAAAAAAAAAAAAATGAAATCAAAACCAACCCAAACGTACTACAGTATACTACTACTACACATTAACCACAAACACTACCACCACCGGCGGCYGCCAGCRCTTGCCTCCCACCCAGACTTGCCGACCAATCACTCCTGCAYATCCTCACCGCCGACGACCCACTCATGCCTCCCTATTTATCTCTCCCATCCCAGCCCCCATCGAACGGTCGTCGGCGATCGACCCCTCTGTCGTCCTTCTCGCCAGCGGCGAACGACCATCTCACCGGCGAAATCTCAGTAAACCAACACCCCACCACCATCCTCACCAATTAACCCTTAATTATATTAAACATAAACCCTAATTAACAAAAGATACAAAATTATAGTAACAAATAATACAAATAATCAATTTAATTAATAAAAATGGATTTAATACATGCTTTATACTTGAATTATCATTCATAATTGAAGAAATTTGGGTATTTTTTGGCGGGTTGAAGAGTTAACAATAGAGAGAAGAGGGAAGAGAACTAGGTTTGCTGTTTTTGAGTAGGGGTAGAAAATGGAAAGTTCGGTACGAAATGTACTGAAATGAGTAAAAAACGTACTGCGAAAATAAATAGCGTTACGATTATTACGTATATATCCTAATTCATATCATATCCTTAATAAATCACACTCCTTTAAAACAACGGCTAATCTTGCTTAAGACCAAATTAACTTAAAACTTTTCAAAACCTCCTTCTATTTCCATCTCTATATCCGAATCTATATCCGAACAAGTATACTTATAGCTAGTGGCGTCTGGCGAGCCGAGCAACCACATTGATCAGTAATGGAACGCTGCAGTTTACAATAAGTCCTACATTGATACCAAAACAACATCTTCAATACTTGATCATTACGGAAATCGACCATAAATTTCGTCAGTTCACCATATTCATCTTCAATTACTCGCGCTACCAAAGAACAAGACGACTACAATGAAATGCAACTAAGTAAATCGACCATATATACATGCCGTCTGTTCACCATATTCATCTTCAATTACTCTATCGGATGAAACACAAAACTGGAAAAAAAAAAAAAAAAAAAAACAGTGATAGTTAGTCGACAATTAGCTTAATTCTTTGATTCGGAAACTCGCCGTAACTAGTTCTAGTAGTTCTTCATTAACATGCACTAGTCCAAGGTAAACCAGAGAAAAAAAAATTCATACATAATAATAGAGTAAACAATCAAAGATTTTCCTAATTAACTACGCAACTACTACTACTACGACTACTACTATTACTAGTAAGTACTGATTTTTAACTTCGACACCAAATTAAGCGAAACAATCTAAACTAATTAAACTAAACCATGTTAATCCATTCCATCCTCCAAAACAGTTGGTCTTAGTTAAAACCGTCTAAATTCAAAATTCATTCTCCACCCACATTGCATGTCGAAAATCAATACGACGGAGGAGGTGGACGAGGCGGCGGTCCCCAAAACATATCAGGAGGCATTTGACCATTAGGAAGCATATTTGGAGCAATGTTATACATTGGCATTGTCATTGATGTCACCGCACCTGCATCACCACCACTACTTGTCACAGCAACCGCTTGCGACTCCCCACCATCCCCACCCCCACCCGCACCAACAGCACCCTCCTGCCCACCGCCCCCGCCCCCGCCCCCGCTAGTCTCATCCTCAACCGGGAGCCGCTCATAAGTAGCATTAGTAAAAGTAGCAGCAATAACAAGAACCGGACCAGACGCGACAAGCGGTCCCACAACACCACCACCAACAATCTGCCCTTGCCCACCAGCAAGATAAACAGTCAAACCAGTCGCCCCGGGAGGAGAAGGAGCAGGTAAAAACGCACCAGAAAGCGAAAGAATCTCAAATCTCCCATGTAAAGTAACAACACCACCAGGCGCAGCCGGCTGCCGAAGAACAACATTAGTAACAATTCCTGTCCCACTTAACACCGACACACCACGGTGTCGGCGTTGCGCAAACGTAGACAAACATTCAACAACATCAGCACCAGTACTTATCTCCAAAACATGACTCCGTAACGCATTCGGACTTTCCTTGGTAATAATAATCGGTGGTTTCGGTTTATTCTTCGAACCGGCAGGCCTACCTCTCGGTCTCCTCCCACCACCACCTCCGCTGCTGCCTCCGCTACCATGTGCTACTAACTCCATTCTTCCTCCACCACATCCACCTGCACCTCCATTTCCGCTTCCTGTTTTCTGATTATCCTCCGATTCTTGATGGTTATCTCGACTATCATCCGAATCCGCTTGATGGTCTTCATTGTGCTGTTGTTGACGGTCCGTTTTCGGTGACGGAGATATTTGAGATATTTGTTCATTTCCTCTAATAGCTACATTACCAGCCCACCATCTATTGTTGTTTGCCATTTTTTTGTGGGTTTAATTTAACACTCTATTTGTATATATGTTTTTTTTTTTTTTTTTTTTTTTTTCTTACCAAATTATTGACAATTTTGGTAGGTGAACTAACAACAAATTCAAATTTCAAATCTTACTTAGATTTTCTAAAAAAAAAAAAAATTTATTACACCAAAAAAAAACAACAAAGTTGTTAAAATCTAGCAAGAAATTAAAATAGAATAAACTAAAACCCACCTCTAAAAAAATTGAGAAAACACCAAAGATGGAAGATTTGAAACAAGGGAGTCAAGAAGAGGGTAATAGGGGTAATAGGGGTAAAAGGGTCATTCTCTCTCTATGTCTAATTTTTTTTTTTTTTTTTAGAAAAACAAGGGGTAAGGGAAAAGGAAGAAGAAAAGGGAAAGTTGTTGGAGAATATATAAAATATTATGAGATATATTGAGTGTGGTGTTTTGAAAGGAAGGGTTTTAGGATTTCCTTTCTGGGGAGGTCTGCTATTTTTACCCTTTATGACCCTTTAAGTTTGTGGGGTTGTTTAGTGTTGGTCTTTTATGTGTCTTTAAACTTTAGGGTATGTTTGAGAGCTTAATTGTTCTATTTCACTTTTTTGTACTTTGAGGCCTCGAGGGTATATATGGCCGGACCATTATCTTTACCTATCCCTTTTATGGAATTAACCCGGATGGGGTTTGGAGTTGTTGAATGCGGGTTTGAGTTGGATATGGTCTGGATTGAGTGTAATCGTGGATGTACAGAATGGGTACATGAGTTGAAAATATTAGTACTAAATGGACTTATATATCTAAGAATTGATGATTCCTCGATGAGAATTTGTTTCAACATTCTGTAAAAAGCCAATTAAACTCGGTTTATTGATAAGCAGTTGAATTTATGAAAAACTTATTGCGTATTCAATGAGATACCTAAAGCAAGTAGACTTATATTCAATCTACAAATGCTAAAGCTACACCTATATTAGACTGGTGCAGGGTGGTTGTACGAGCGGGGCTGCGATGAAGTTGTCCGAGGTTAACCATGAGGAGAGGGTACGCTGGATTGGGCTCTTTTTGTTTGGCTAAGCTAGTTGTGCTAGTGAAAATTGAGCTTGATGTGACAGCCAGAACAGAGCTGGATAGATAATGGGTTTCATGACTTAAAAGTAAACCGAGGTTATATAAATCTATAACGGAAGAGTGAGTAAACCGAAGTATTATTCAACCATGAATCAGTCGAGTACATCGTATAGTGCTTAACCTACAAAATGCTTATAACACTAAATACAATCCCATACAAAAAAAATTTATTCAACCATGAAATAGTTTCCTATAAACAACCTTACTCTATTTTCCCATGAATTAAATAAATTATTTAAATTCTAATAATGGATAAACGTTGGCAGCATTTTGCACATGATAACTCCTTAATTTTATTTTAAAAAAAATATAAATATAAAATCACAAATTGTTCTTGCCTTGATAAGAAGTCCAAGTAGTAATTGGTGGAGAAAGCGGCGAATGTAGAGGGACCCAATGGCCACCATCACAGACCAGTATGAATGAAATCAACGGCTGGGATTAAAGGGAGCATGCACTGCTAAATTTAAATAGTGGGGCTGTTTTTTGTGTTCTCCCTTCTCTCTTTTAATACACACATTATGACTGAACATGGACAATTTTCGTCACAAGCTGAAAATGGATAGTGTCCCTCTTATAATATGCAAGTGGCACCAATCATGGGGTGCTCTATTCCCCTCACTTTCCCTCTCACTTGCCTTATTGTGAGAGAGACATTATCCATTTTCTGCTTGTGACGGATAGTGTTCGTCACAAGGAAGACGTGTAGTCTGATTCTATGTACTTAAGACTATCAACTTTCTCAGGTAGGGTAACATGCCCATGCTAGTGGACTACATGTCCCGACAACCACTCGAGTCATTGTGTTTGGACTGTGGAGGCTGAGGAATTATGGACTAGATAGTACCAAAACGGATACGGATATGAAATTGATACGTGATAGATTGTTTTACGAAACATTGAATGTGGAAATGTGTTTTTATTAAACTTGAAGTAGGTAAATAAAGATTAGGAGTGTTCAAACGATCGAGCAGGGATGGGTCGGGCCAAGCTGGAGATGCTAGACTTAGATAAAGACCGAGTAGGGGCCAGGTCGAGCCTGAGTAGAGGTGGACTCGGAATCGATTTGGGTATGTTATAGCCATAGGGGCAGGCTGAGGGCGGTATAGGCGTATAGCTAACAGGGGCGGGCTGAGTATGGGCTTAGGGTGGGTCAGGTATGATATGCTGGACCCATACACGACCTGTGGTGGAGAACGGGCCAGGTCAGGCTGGGCAAAAAGAGCTTAAATGGTGGGTCGGGACGGGTGGACGGGCTGGACACGAGCTTTGATCATCCCTAATATTCAAATAGGCTATAGAGATGCTCGATTATTTTATAAAGAAATGTAACAAAAAAATAATCTGGTTGTAATTACATACCGATTGTGGGATTCAACAATTGATTTCTGATTATGAGAGAATTATATGAGATCAATTGAAATTGCACATATTATATTCGGATTAATTATTTAAACAATAGGTCTTACTTGTGAGGGATATATCCGTCACAAGCTTGTGACGGGTCAAGTATCACTCCCATGGTAGATAAGATAAAAAGTAGAATGCATAGGGAATCGCAAATGACTTGTCTTTGTTCTTCATGTAGATTTTATTTGACCCGTCACAAGCTTGTGACGGATATCAACCGTCACAAATGAGAATTTGTGTTATTTAAAATAAAATCGCTTTTATTTGTGAATTGTGTCACTGTAAGCAATTATTTTGGGTCAAATAAATGAGTGCAAAAAAGAGTATAATAGTGACAATTTACAAGTAAGAGGAATTCTAAAATTAGGTTGTTTTGCACATAATTTTAAACATTTTGAGTAAATCACACATTTAAAAATGTTAGGGAATTTATTTGACTTAGCTTTAAAAGTTCAGGACAATTTACTATTTTTTCCGTTAATTAACATATACATTCCGAAAAAAAACGGTATAAAGGTTTATAAAAAATAGGAAGACATAACCATTTTCTGGTTAAATCACTAAATATAACCATAATGTACAACCACTTAGGGTAGAGCAAAAAATCCGATTATCCAAACTAATCTGATATCCGATCTGTATTTGATTCGAATTTTTGGATATCTGATCCGAAAGTTAAGTTTGGGTTGGATATTCGATCCGAATTTTTTGGTTTTGGTTTGGATATGGATATTAGAATGAAAACATTTGGATATCAGATCTGATCCAAAACTATAGTTTTCTAGTATAATTTTGTAAAAATACAGTTTTATCTGATACAAAAACTTAATTAAAATTTAAAATATTAGAGAAACATCTAAATGTTACTTAAATTTTATGTCAAGAACATTGGATTAAGAATACTAAAATAATCATCATGTAAGACGATGATTATGATCGTATTTCATACTTAATTTAAAGTAAATTCCAAAATATGGGTATCCGATGATATCTGCATCCGATCCGATTATTTTGGATATCCGAACATTGAATATCCGAAACATTTGGTTTAGATACGAATATCTGACTTTAGCAGTTTTTAATATGGATATCCGATCCGATCCGTGCTCTGCCCTAGAACCAGTGTTACTGCTTATAGTAACTTGTTTTTAATAGTGGTCAAATTTAGTTATAAAATAACTATAAAATCTCGTTTTTTTTTTTGCTTCAGATCAAAATGACCCGTTCAACTGAATAACATAAGTTTGAACGCAAATGTTGCAATTTTTTAATAAAATGTAACCATTTAATGACAAAATGTTATAACTAAAATTGTCACTTTTTACCCTGAAAATAAGGTGAAAAATAATGGTAATATGTTATCAGAAAATAACAACATTTTATTGTAAAATGACAATATATTATCCGTTTTATTTCAGACGGAAAACAGCTCATCCGAAGCAAAGTTTGAATACATTTCCCAATGTGGTAAATGCCAACACCTGGCTTAAGCATCTGAACAATTCCTAACACTTTATTTATTGAGATTTTCATTCTTGTGAAGCACTACACTAAAATGGTCTTGAAATCTCCAACATTTGTCCCATTTTAGCTTAGCACAAAGCACCTCCTACTTTATTTTTTTTCTTTTAAAAATACTGCACCTACACTTAATTTTTATACAGTAATTTATTCACATCATACTGTAAGAAAAGTTACAAAGTTACAGTGAAAGGTTAAATCAATGTAGTTGTTGAAGACTTGAATGAAGTTGATTGAATTCAACATGCTATTTTCAAACAAACTGAACTTCATCAAATACATCTTGAAATAGACTTGCAACTTTGACATTTTTTACCAATAATTATCTCTTGGGCAATTCTGATTTGTGACGGAAGGTATCCGTCACTTTGAGAAGACGGATACCAAATTGTGAGACAAAAGACCCATGAGAGGAGAGAGGAAAGCAAGTGGAGGGGTGCCCCCACCTTTTGCTTTATTCGTTTTGTGAGTGGCATTACCCGTCACAAATACCGACCCGTCACAAGGGAGACGCTTTGTTATCTCTTATTAATCATACATAAATCCTGATTTTGATCCTTATCATCATTGGATGACCTTAAACAACCGGTAGACTTGACAAACGGGTTAAGCAGGCTAAGTTCGAGATCATTTCGGGTCGAATCGGGTCATTTCGGATTCGAGTCATTTTCGGGTCAGCTATTGTCAAGTTATACAAGGATAATAGTCAGTTTCCAACAATATGATGTACTGGTCAATTCTTGTTCGGAACTAGTTCAGTTCTTGAGTTCGGGTATCGGGTCGGATTATTCAGGTTAGGTCAATTAGTGATGTACTAGCAGGGGCAGACCCACCTAGTAGCAAGGGGTGGCGTCCGCTACCCCAAACTTAAAAAAATCGGTTAAGCGTACGAATTTTTGCTACCCTAAATATTTCTAAATA
>VHZZ01000011.1:124577-149303 GCA_009801015.1 Silene noctiflora
GGCATCTCAAAGTTAATTGTAGAAGGTGATAATTTATGTGTTATCAACTCTATCACTAGTACTTGGCAAATTCCTTGGGAAATTTCTAGTATCATCGAGGATGTAAAATTAGATCTTCAGTTTTTCGATGAAGTGATAATTAAATATTGCTTTCGTGAAGCCAACAAAGTTGCTGACTTTATGGCTTCTATTGGACATGAATGTCCAACTCTTTCGAGGTGGTTTGAAAGCCGGTGGCTTCAACTTACTCTATCATTCGAAAGGATGAGATAGGTTGGTCCTACATTAGAGGATCAACCTAGTTTTATTACCTTATCAAAAAAAAAAAAAAATTGAATTGAGCATTCTAACGAGGTTTTGGCCTTGTGATTGATAAGAATTATCCAAATTATGGGTGATGGATATATAAGAAATGTGGATTCGGGGTGGGTATAAGTGGGTACTGCACCGCTTTTACTCCCGTTGGAGTATGGGATTTAGGGTTGTTCTCGGGCTGGGTTCGAGTCGGGCCGGGCTGGCCTGATCCTGACCAGGCTTGTGAGGGAGGCGGGCCGGGTTGTGGGAGATATGAATCGGGCCAGGCCCGTGTTATATTTTAGGCGGGCCGGGCTGGCGGCTCTTACCATCATTTTTTTGCTAAAACGGCGAGCCAAGGACGGGCCGGCCTGGAAATTTATGACACGTGCCAGGCTCGGGACGAGGGCGGGCCAGTGGTGGGTCAGGTTGGATCGGGCCGTGCTGTTGGCTATCATGTATGGGTAGTCTTTGTGTGCGGCATGGTAAGACGAAGGTGAATTTTGCATCGGCCACCTCATAAGTCAGAGTTGTTTACCCGCCGCTAGTTATTAAAATGTCTAACATTATTATTCTTATTTTATATAGTACGGAATATATTAATAAGTTTGTTGGAAAATCTAGGCGTATAATCGAGTCGAGTTGATATCGAGCTCAACTAAGTATGAGATTGGGTTGTATAATAAAAATCGAGCTCGAGCTCTTGAAACCAGCGCTCAATCTCGTATAATTTTTTCGACCTGGAGCCCGATTTCCATCTTTTTTCTCAGGGATGTACTAACTGAGCTTATCAGCTCGAGCTCCAATTATACAACCCGACCCATTACCGTCGTAACACACCGTCTTATAGATGAAATATCCGTCTTTGGGCCCTTTCTCACTTAAGTTCAAAAGTACAAAGTCTTATTAATAATGTGGTGAGTACAATCTCTTTTAAACATATCATAAGTTTCTTAATTATTTTCTCAATATAGGACAACTAATTAACCTCGTAATTTATTAGGGTGTTTAGTGTTACATCAATAGGTTTGATATTGACTTAATTTTGAACACAAACTCGGGCTTGACTCTTGCCTCATCGGGTCTTATAAAATGAACTTCGAGCTCACCGTGTCATTATATTTTTTGCATTTTTTTTCACAAATACATAGTTTTTAAAAAGCAATATGATTATAAAATACTATAAAAAAAACTATTGTTAAAACGAGCTCAAACAAGCTTTTATTCTGCCTCAAGTTGAGCTCGTGATCGGTTCATATTCGGTCAAACTTGTCTCGGGCTCATACTCGAGCCGTATCAAACCAAGCAAAACCTGAGCTTTGACCAAACTGATTTTGAGGGCTTGTCGAGCGAGCTCAACGCAACTGCTCTACTTTCCTCCAATAAAAATGAGAGACTAGAAAAGCATCCCGATATCCTTTCATAAAAACATCAATTAGATTATAAAATTATATAGATAGAAGCAAAACAATTTTAAGATTCAATAGTTTAGCTTGTTAGTTTGAAATTCTCTTTGATAATTACTTATATGAATGTTTTGTGCAATTATTTTGTGATTTTGTGTTGTGTATTTCAATTACTTGCTTCTTATTAGTTGTTAGTTCAATTGACATCCCTAATTGTTGATTCATAGAACCCTAATTTTAATATTTTAATTAAAATTTATAGACTCCTAAATTTAAATTTTATCTTTTCTTTTAGATTAATTAATAAATACAAAATTAAGTTTAGAATATGTTTGTTGTCTACTCGTTTATTTGTTTCCAAAGCTTGTGTTGCTACTCTAGTGGACGGTAGCAATGACAACTTGACAAGTGTTAAAGAGTATTCTCTTTTATGACATTTGTTAAAAACGTAGAAATGAAAAATAGCATGAGTAATCCACTTTTGAATCATTGTTTAGTTAACATATATAAAGAAAAAATTATTTATACAAGTTAGTGATGAATATATATTGAAGCGTTTTCAAAACATGAAATCTCATCGGATGACTTTAATTCTTTAGTATTTGTATTTTTTTACATGTTGTTTACTATGTAAGATGATTATGATGATGATTTAATCATCTTGTTATATTATTATTCATTTTTTTTTCAATAGGGCGCTCTCATTCTGAAATCCATGGGTCCGCCACTAGGTGAGTGGATGATTTGCATTAAGTTTTGAATGAAGGAGACGAGAAAAATTGACAAGGTAGAGTTGAAAACAATGGTAAATGAATTTGCTATTAACCAAACACATAAAATATTGAGTTTATACATGAAAAATTTACCAAACACATAAAAATCTATCATTTCCATGTATAAACTCAATATGCTATTACATTCAAAAACAGTAGATTCCTGCCAATATGCTATCTGAATATGCCATTATTAACCAAACACATAAAGACCTTGTTTGGTAAACAACGGATTAATTTCAGAATAAGTAGATTGCAAAAGCAGATTATAAATGACAGATTTTAACAGAAGGTTTAATTAGCAGAATTAATTTGAGTGTTTGATAACTAGCAGATTACGATTAGTAGATTGTTAGTTTTCTTTGTAAAATGTAGTAAAATTTCCTAGTTTAGAATATGCTTAACCAATATGCTGGGATAAACAACATTTTGTAAAACAGCATATTGACCCCAAATATGCTATTTTAATATGTTGTTTACAGAACACTAAAATCAGCATATTGACTGGTCAAACATGTTAAAACCCTTGAATATGCTAAAAATTGGTCAATATGCCGTTTACCAAACAAGGCCAAAATTAGTAAATTAATTGGTCAAACTACTATTTAAGCCGGAATCAACTAATTTCACACAATATGTTGTTTACCAAACAATGTCATACTTAAGTACCTCGTTTTACATTTTTCATACCTATTGTCACGACCATTAGTTATCTTATTCCCAAATAATCTCATAATAATTTAACATAAAACCGTGTTAAGTAAGAGTTACTCTATAAAAAATCGGTGCGAGTCTACGAATTGACTTAGAAAACAAAACTACCTAGAACTCTAGAAAAGATTTGGTCTAAAACATCATTTTCAATAGTTGCATAAACACGAGATACTGCCGTGAATTTTTGCCTAAATGATGCAAATGACGTTTAATTGAACAAAGTTACAAAGTCATGATTCACGGGTGACACAACAATCTCTTTCGTATCGACAAATTATCGCTAAATAACAGGAATTAGACTAATTAATTCATAAATAGTATAGATCCCGCGCAATGTGCGGTATAAATAGAATATTTATTTTTTAGAGTGTTATTTATAATGGAAAACAAAGGTTATGAAATGTGTTTTTATGAAATCTATATATTTTTTTACTATAAAATAAAGGATTTTATTTTATAAATTTTCTCCAACTTTTTTGATGATTTTTTTTGTCGCAAAGTTAATGGTAAGAATGGGTCGAGTTATTCTGTAAAGTTATAATTATTGCATTTAATGAAAAATTTATCAACTTATAATTTAGAGTTTAACATTAATTTTATTTTATTTTGATGAAAAAATCATAATTTTGAATTTAATTATAAAATTAAAATTTAACAGTAAGATTATATTTTAATGAAAGATAATAATTTAAAAAAAGAAAGTATTACTTGTTTCTTTATTTAGATAGAAGCATTTGGATGGAAAACTAAGAGAATTTTTATTATCTTAGTAGTAAGGGGGATTTCAAAGCTATATACAGAGGAAACCGAACTAGTAGCAAATGATGACACTCGATACCCCCCATATTTTGCAGAAAATGGTTAAAATATCGATTTTTGCTACCCGTAATTCTTATCTATGGATTTAACATAAGTATATATCCTAAAATTTTATTTTTAGGTTCGGCTCTGACTAACCGTGTATCTTGGACGTATCTAAGGAGAAGTGAAGAACATGAAATTATTAACAAATAATTAGCCAACGAATAAGAGAACAACTGTTAGTAGATATGAACATGAATTAATTAATTAATTAATGATAATTATAGTCAATTAAAAATGAAAGGGACAGTGATTATTATAAAATAATTGAGATTGTGTTTTTAATTAGATAATCCTAATGTTATTCCAGCAGTTTAATCACTATTACTTGTCAATTGTTTTGTCTTAATAGACACTTTGATGATGAGTTCGTCGGTTCGATCTCAATTTCATGTAATACAAATTCTCATTTATCACGGCCGATATCTGTCACAAGTTTATGACGGGTCAAATAAAACCATTTGTGATTCCTTATATAAGACCTATTATTCATGTAAACACGTACTATCTGACAAAATTTAATAATGCTCGTATATGGAATTACACAATTAAACTTTAGACGTATCAAATAAATAAATATGATTATAAAAAATATATGTATGGAATACAAACGAAAAACTTGTCTCGTTACTATCGATTTATTTACTTTTACAAAATATTTCCGAAAAACATTTTTATTGAAAGATTAGGCTCATATATGTGAAGTGGATTCCGACTTCCTTTGACTGCATTTAATATTTACACGGTGGATGCTCACGGCCTCTATTTCGTACTTCACCAACTTGATTTCGCTATCCGACATCATCATTCGTTATTGTTAGATATTAGTTATGTTGTGATGTTAAATTACGAGTGTATTAAGGGCTTAGTATGCCCGAACATTATATAATTGCATCTTTTTATCGCTGTCAAAAATAAAAAATGACTCGGCGGATTGTCCCCCCAAAATCGAAACTTTTTGACCATGTTGTTTTCATTTGTTGTCTTATTCAATTCGAAGCACCTTTCTAATACTTTACCTCTGTTTATATTTACTTTTTGGCATTTGTTAAAACAATATCGATTGTATAATTTTATCCGACTCGAATCGAACTAAGTCACATCAAAAAGGGAGTGCTAGATCAATCAATCGAACATCGAACACATAATAAATTAGACATGCAATAGTATTGAAGATGCATGGACGGGAATAATGGATACAAAGGTGACACTCATTTTCAATCAAATTCATAAACATATATTCGGGACTATAAATGGCATCCCATTTCACATCTTACATATACCTTTTTGCAAATTCGCGTTGAAGACGGACACTATCCGTTACAAGTTGAAAACGGATACTGCACCTCTCACAATATACAAGTGGTACTATTTATGGGATGCTCCATTTCTTTCCCACTTGCCGTCCCAGTTGCCTTATTGTGAGAGAGGCAGTATCCGTCTTCAGCTTGTGACGGATAGTGTCCGTCAGGTGATCCTTCAGGGACCCACCCTAAAGATTGGTTAATCTTAATTCTTACCATTTGCACCCTGTTTTAGGCCCTAATTGGTGTATAACTCTTCCACGAAAGGGCTCAATCAATAACTTTTGTTAATTTTTTAGTTAGTCGGTCGTGAGACGATCCATTTTTGTAAAATAGTTATATATTTATTGTTAATAAATGAGTTATCTTTTTATATAAAGGGATGGTCTTATAGTGGGAGACCGTTATACATAATAATTACTGAAGATTGATATATACAATGGTGTAGACCTGGCAAAAGTAACCCGACCCGATTGACCCGACCCGAATAGGCTGACCCGAGACCTGAAATGACCCGAACTACATTATCTGAATATGACCCGAAAACCCAAACAGACCCGACCCGACCCGAACATGACCCGAGCTCTTGATCTGTAACTGACCCGACCCGAAAATGACCAGTTCCGAAATCACCCAACCCGAAAATGACCCGACAAAACATAACTCTAATTGAATCGAAAAGACTTGAAATGACTTTTTCTCTCTTATTCATTGACCCAAAAATGACCCGACCCAAAATAACCCGACCCGATTACCCGAACTAACACGACGAACAAACCCGAAATCAATGAAAGACCTGGCCCGACCCGAACCGGCCCGAACCCGAATCGTTGACCTGATTTGCCAGGTCTACAATGGTGGAGTGAGGGGGGTAAAAATTTCGAATTTGTTAGTTAAATTTTTCGAGATTCCCTTATAATGTTAACCCATATAAATTAGTTTATAAAGTATTATTAGAACATTTTTCATCTTAATATGTAATTTTAGGTTTTAATTTGTATTGATAAAGAGTTTGTGTGATAAAATTGTCTGAAACGATAGAAAAGCTCAATTTAGTATATACATACGGTAATATTACTGAGTCGAGTCTTTTCACATGGGTTAAAAAAAAAAACTCTCTAAGTATATAGTATATACCGTAAGATATTACATTAACCGGATAATTTTACTATGCCATAAAAATTTCTACACACTCAAAACCTAAATAAAATAAGTCACATATAACATGGACCCATTTTTTGAGCGGAGAAATGTGGATCCATGTTACCATTGGTGTCGATCGGAAGTAGTATTTAATAAAAGGTTTAAAATTTAAGACGTTATTATGAAAACTATTAACGGTCAAATCCCAGTTAGTATATATTTAGTGACGTATCTTGAAATAAAAATAATACGGAGGGTAAGGATACGAACTCTTAATCCCGTTTAGTGTCGACCGATCATTTATTTTCTGAAATGTATATGAAGCTAAATGTTTGAGGGAACTAAACCTCCTCTAAACAAAGTTAAGTTCCATCCTCTTATAAATATAATTTTATCCCGATTAATTGTTATTCTAATTTATTTTGGGTGTCTAAGTCTTATTCTTTCTATTTTAAGAATGAACTTATGAGTAATTTAATCATTTACGCTCAATTTGATCCATTTATTACTAATTAATCCTCTTTTTTTTTCTTGATTTTTGTGCCAAAACCAAAAGATAACAATTTACCGAAATCGGAGGAAGTACTATGGAATGGATAGAGTGTAATTATAATTGAATTCATCAAAGTGACTCATAAACAAAAAATAGCGTTTTAGCACCGATGACATAAAACTTGTATACTACGAAAACCTGAAATATATAAATGTGTATATTAAAAAACAATAGGTCTTATTTGTGACGGATATAGTTTGTGACGGGTTAAGTATCAGCCACATAGGTAGATAAAACAAAAAATGGAATGTATAGGAAATTACAAATAACTTTTCTTTATCCTCCCATATAGGTTTTATTTGACCCGTCACAAGCATGTGACATATATTGATCGTCACAAACGAGAATTTGTGATTAAAAAAAAGTGAAAGCCATTGACCTTTTTCTCCAGTTACTTTCATGCCTTCATTACACAATTTAAACTACATTTCAGATCATTCAATTCATTATTATTTCCTTTCATCATCTTCTTCTTCTATATATCTATCAACTCTTCTACTTTTCTCATCAATTTTATTTTACAAAATATATATAAAAAAAAAAAAATTATCAAAAATAATGGAAAAAACCAAGTGTTATATGTGGGTGAAAAACAAGCATATTCATCATCCATGCACAAAACCCATGAAGAAATTCAACCATGAAACTTACCTCTTATGGAAAAATCATCATCAAGAAGAAGTGGCTCTCGTCGACGAGGTCGCGGCTCGTGGACCGACCACCATAGATGGTGGTTGTGGGTCTATATGGCCTCCTAGGTCATATGCTTGTAGTTTTTGTAAAAGGGAATTTAAATCAGCTCAAGCTCTTGGTGGTCATATGAATGTTCATAGAAGAGATAGGGCTTTGCTCAAACAAATTACAATTAATAACCCTAATAAAATCAATAATAATAATAATAATAATAATAATAATAATAAAATTATTAGTAATAATAAAAATAATAATTCTAAACACATTTCTAAGTCAATGCTTGCTAAAAAAAGTTTTGCATCAAATATTTCTAATTCAAATAAATCTTTAAAATATTCTCAAAGTTCTTATAAATTTTATGATAATGCTAAGAAATTTGATCAAAATGCAAGAAATGAGAATTTTCGCGGCGAAAGGGATGATGATTATTTGAGCTACAAGAAGTCTAAGAAAAATGATGGATTTATTGCATTATTACCATCATTTCTTAGTGAGAAGATCAAGCGTTCAAATGTTAGAAATGATATCGGTTTGCAAGTACCGGAAATTTTGGCTTTCAAAGCTAGTAATTCCATGGATGATTTGGATCTTGAGCTAAGGCTTGGTAATTCACCTCAAAATGTTAAGTAGTAAAGAAGTTATGAAAGTTGTTTTAAGAATTATTCATGAATTTGAAGAGCTAACAAATTTGTGCAAGATAAAAAAAATTAATTTATGTAGAAATCTATTAATTAATTAGTACATGATGTTGAAGATTTAGTTAGTTATATGGTAATGTAAAACTAGATTAATTAATTAGGGTTCAAAAGCTTATAATTGTTTGCTTTTAATTGAATTGTATCGTTAAATCTAGCTGTCTGAATCATTTGTTCACCTTTAATTAAAATATTTTTCTAATTATTCATTTGTTTAGTTTATGTAGAAATCTATTAATTGATTAGTACATGATGTTGAAGATTTAGTTAGTTATATGGTAATGTAAAACTAGATTAATTAATTAGGGTTCAAAAGCTTATAATTGTTTGCTTTTAATTGAATTGTATCGTTAAATCTAGCTGTCTGAATCATTTGTTTACCTTTTGATTAAAATATTTTTCTAATTATTCGCTTTTAATCTACAGGTATCTATAAGTTGAGTGTAATCTCGGTATAAATATGTTGGTCCAGTCAAGTTAATTATAACCTAAATTTATTTAGGCATTAAAAATACTTGATTGAAAGTCTTACTTGGTTAGCTCTAGATAATTACTCTAAATTAAATTAATAGTTTGCAAATAAAAACGTAATTATCGTCTAACTAAGCTAATATAAACGTTCATGAATAATCAAAAATTTAATTTGTGTCTTATTGTGATAAACAAAACAAATTAGTAGGCTGAGAAGAAGTTTCAGGTTTACCAAAATCCATGCAAATGCATGCATGTCTGAAATACTATATGCAACCAACCTTCTTTTTCCAACCATCCCTATTCACCGGTTCACAATCGGCTAAATTAATATATATTGGATGAAGTTAAAGACAAGTAGATTAGACAAACGATATTTTAATCGATTTCTCAGATTGTTAATGATCCTCTCTTCAACACTACCACTATATTTGACATTAATCCGTTCACAATCGGCTAAATTAATATAGATTGGATGAAGTTAAAAGACAAGTAGATTAGGCAAACGATATTTTAATCGATTGTAAAAGAAAAGATAGATAGTATTTCTCAGATTGTTAATGATCTTCTTTTCAAAACTATCACTATATTTGACATTAATCCATTATCTTAGAAGTGACATGTCATATTGTCATGATAATGTCACTTCAACTACATGCATTGTGTATGGAAGTTGAGGAGCTCACTATCACACATCAACCCTAGTTAATCATTTACTAATCAACCATACTTTAGTCTTTCACAATTTAATCATCATTATTATTATCATTAATCAAATAATAGCTCTTTGGTCTCTATTTTGTAATAACCGGAATCCAAGAAAATCGTATTTAAGTTGTAACCAGTGGCAGAATCTGGATATATAGTACGTTAAATGATATAACCTGCTCTGTGTACCGTGGACATTTTGAATTACTTAAAATACTAGTTATGCTACTAGCTATAATAACAACACTAATTCTTACTTGTGACAGTTTACAAGATATCACAGCACTCACAAGTTAGTAAATCACAACCGATTTAAATAATGTTAGTAAATCACAATATTATAAATGTTAAAAGTAATAAGACTTGTAATATAACAAAGAGGTTGTGTCTCATGCAAATATTTTTCTTTAATCATACAAGGACAAATATACAACTTATTATCTAATTATTGCCCTTGTCTAAGGCACCCTTGCTTCTACCTAGTGGTGGAGCTAGGGGGCTAGTAGGGGCGATCGCTCCCTCTGACGGTTGAATTCTTCGAAGTTTTTAGTTAAATTTTTCGATTTTTTTCGAGTGTGCCTTATATTAAGCTCAAATCCTGGCACCGCCACTGCGTGTACCTTGTCCCTAAACTCTTTTCCATTCTACTTTTAGGGACACTACCTATAAAATTGGCTATGCCAATATTAAAAACATTGTCTAAGATAGAAAAATGTTACATGGTTTGGAAAGTCATAGAACAAGTTTATTGTCCATGAGAGCATGTGATTAGCTACTATTACTCTTAACTACCCTCTATGTTTGTAGATGTATGATTGATACATTATTATGAATTGGAATTTAGTGATGCGTAGTTCTTAAGCTGAAATTATATGGAAGTACAGACAATAATATCATCGATAATTAAGGCCGCTACATAATAGAGGAAGTCACTAAATATGATGTCTAGGTTAAAAAAAAACTCTATATAATTTAGAGTTAACAAAGATTTCAATGTATAATGACTAATGAACGAACTTATATTCCATCTGTTTAACACGGGATCGGAGTCTTAAAACAAATGGAGACCCAGTGCTCCATAGAAAATTGAAACCCCAAATATGAATATGTACAGAAGTGTATTACTACTCCCTCCCATCCGCTATTTTCTTCCCCTTTGAAGTGGGCACGGGGATTAAGGGAGGGAGTATTATATTGATAAAGGAAAATGTGGGGTTKGGGGATWGTAGTAATTAAGAATAAAATAAGAGTAAAAGAGTTGGTGGGGTTTGGTGATAAGAGTGARGGATGAATAAAATAAGAGTAAAAGTGTTGGGTGRGRTTTGGTGATAGGAGAGAGGGATGAATAAAATAAGAGTAAAAAGTTGCCAAAAATAGAAAGGGGAAGAAAACCTGAATAATCCGTTTTAGGAAATAGRGAAGAAAATAGAGGATAGAAGGGAGTATATTTTAAGGTTTGAGTTGAATTGCAACAATAAAGCTTGTGTATTTAACTAGTATGAATCTCGTGCATGCATGCACGGTATATATAGATAATTTACTTTATAAATATATATTATTTATAGATTTTAAATTGACACATAATTAATTTATCATATATTAATATGAAAATAAAAAAATGAAATGAAAACATAATCAAAAGAATTGAGTAGAGACAAAGAGTGATGAAGTATGTATTTTAATGAAACTTTTTTTTACCACAAATTCCGTACTAATAATTTCAATTTATAAATTTTTTTAAGTAGTTTTAATGAATTTTGTTTTCACGAAATTAATAAAATTAATTCATAGTTTTTTTTATACTAATTAAGTAAATGTTAAGTTTTTTTTTATAGGAAACTAATAACATCAATTTATAGGTTTTTCACATACAATTTTTTAGATTTATATACCAATTTTGTTTTATTATAATTAAATKAATATAATTTAGTTCAAAAAATAWTATAKTGAATAAAAGATTRTATGATRATTAAAAATAAATCATTTAATAAAAATAAAACCTTGTTTCCTTATTTAAGGAGATTCCTTTTGGAGGGAAAATGTTTGAGAATTTTTATTCTCTTAGTATTTAGGAGGATGACCAAAATCGAAAGCGTTGTTACAGCGCTCATGACTGAATAGAGCCTTAGACGCCCCTATCAAAGTATAGAAGTCTTGTAGGTCTATAATTCAATATCAAATTGTGAATAAGATTAAAGTAATAATGTTACTAAAAAAAAATAATGTGAAATGGTACGAAATTCAAAGTGACAATAAATTGTGGAATTGACAAAACGAAAAACACGGTAAACCTTAAAGATGTAAAACCTATTACAAAAAGATTACAATATGCATGAAGTTGCATGAAGTTGATAAGGATGGTTCATGCATAGACCTGGTAAAATAAAATTGAATTCGAAAAACGGACCGAAAAAATCTGAATTGATAACCGATCGAACACTCGATATGAATAAATTAAGTAGTACCCGAAATCTGACTCAATCTGAATGAACCGAAAAAAGAAATATGCATGAAGTTGAAAATAAGGATGGTTCATGCATAGACCTAGCAAAATAAAACAGAACTGAACTGATAACCGATCGAACACTTGATATGAATAAATTAAGTAGTACCCGAAATCTGACTCAATCTGAATAAACCGAGAAGAGAAATATGCATATAGTTGCATGAAGTTGATAAGAATGGTTCATGCATAGACCTGGCAAAGTAAAACAGAACTCGAAAAATCGATCGAAAAAATCTGAACTGATAACCGATCGAAAATTCGATATGAAAAAAAAATATGCGTGAAGTTGCATGAAGTTGACAAGGATGGTTCATGCAGTAAACAACCTAATTACCCAAATATTTTTCATTCTTTCTAAGGCAAATTGATGAAACATGGCTTTAAACCATAAATAGACTTAAATTATTTACATTTATTTATTCCTTTTTTACAGCATTAAATCTGAGAAATAAAGGAATGAAAAGTAGTCAAAAAAGGTATGAAATTTATGAATTGATAAACTGTCAACCCTTTGTAAATTGGAAATGAAGCTGGCACTGATGCTGTAATTTTTCTGATATGAATTTTTACGTGTTTTCTCGTTTATCTAGGGGAATTTTGGCAGAAGTTGAAAAACAAAAAAAAAATGGTGAAGGGGAGAGGTCTTAATCTGTGGCGGATTTTGGATTTACAGTTAAGAGGCGGAAATATTTTAGTGCGTGAATGAATAATAATATAGGAGAAACTTGAATAAAATTAACTAAAGGTTTTAAAAATGTGGCTTAAGAAACTTTATTCGATAATTTTAACTAATAACTTCGAAATATTTATTGTCATACCTTAACGGGCGTCCTTGTTTAGTCTCTTTAATTCCGACAGTATTTTTTAATTTACCTTTATCACACCAATATCTTTACATAACAACACTACTTATTAGATTATACTGAATTTCAATAACCGTAATCGTAACACTAATTAATTTCCAAGGACATATTATGCCAATACAATATTTTTATATGAGTATTGTTAATTTGTAATCAAATCTTCTATATACTAAAAGATTAACACATCTCTAAATCCTGCCGCCCAAATTTCCCGCCCAAGTGATATTCTGCAAGACAATATTTATTTCCTAATTAGTTAATGTTGACTATCTATATTTATAATTAATTTTATAACACCAATAATTGTTTAACTTTTACATAAATAAGACTAATAATTATATATGCAAATAATCTACCCTTTTCAAAATAAAGGTAAATTGCATTAGTTAAATTAATTGTAAAATTCTCAAATATCTGTATTTAAAATACTGTGCATTTGCACGGGAACTATACCAGTATCATAACAAGAGTATTATACTACTTATACATGCATGCTTGTGTATTCATTAGATTCACTCATATATGAGACGGTTTCATGACAAAAACTTACGTAATTGAACAGTTTAACACATGCTAATAATTGACCTATTAAATCGACTCGTTTTTTTTATCCGATCTTTGTTAGTTGTAAATAACAATTTGTCTTGCTTGTAATCGTCTTCAACTTCTGACCTCTCACAATCCCTCCCCCACTTGAGAGAGGGTTGTTTGAAGAGACGGATTTTGTCCGTCTCCAATGACAATTTGCATATAAATATATAAAATTCAAATTTATTCCCTAACAAAGAAAAAGGGTAAATTGTTGTACAGAAGAGACAGTAAATTAGCACATGGGTAAAATTAAAAGGAGGTGCTATATTTTCAAAGGATAATTAAATTTTGGGATTTCAGAAAAAAGCAGAAGAATAAAGAGGTAATATTGATATATTTCTATTTTTGGTGTGCATTGAAATTTGGGAATTTGTTTAAAATGGTGTTTGTGTTTGGTTTAGGGCATGAGCACTACATCATTTCACTTTGTCCTTTCAATGTCTTTGTTTTGGGACACTGCCCTTATCTGGTTAGGGCACTCTTATTAATTTGGGGTTGTATTTGGGTGCTCAACCAATTGTAGATTTGTGGGTGGTCTTTAAAATTTTTAAGAGAACATCATTTCAACCAAAGAAAGATTTAAATTAGATGTGATAAATAGGTCAATTGGGTCGGTTTTGGGTTGGTCAACTTAGATCTGCTCATTCTGATGGTAGAAGAACTAGTACAGATCCCGCGCCATTGCGCGATATATAGAGTTTTTTTTTTTTTAGTGTATTAAATTTGCACAYCATAAATATTTAATATTTCTCTCTTTTGTATTTTAATATGAAACAAAAAAATTGAAATGGAAAACTAATTAAAGAGAATTAAGTTAAGGTGTGATTTTTTTTAAATGAATTTTTTTGTCACGAAACTAATAGTAAATACTAAATATGTGTCAAATTATTATCTACAGTAATATATTATTGCATTATTAAAAAATTTAGCAACATCTACAGTAATATATTATCGCATTATTCAAAAAATTAGCAACTTATAGCTAATAGTTTAAAACCAATTTTAATTTATTTTAATGAAAAAATTATAATTATGAATTTAATTAAATGATTATAGTTTAATTATAAGAATATATTCATTGAAAATATAATAATGTAAAGAAATAAAGTTTTACTTATTGCCTTATTTAGCTAGATGCTTTTTGGAGAAAAAACTAAGAGAATTTTTATTCTCTTAGTAGTAAGGGGGATTCAAGTCAGCTCAGGTGTATTAGGCAATAAAAATTTGGGTCAAATTGTTTTCGGTCGAGTAGGTTTGACTTTCTGGTCAAATTCAACTCTTTCTCTGCGCAATTCGGTATGGTTTGTAAAAGCTTTTTGGGCTTGAAGAGTAGATAATTTAGACAATGCCCGAGATATTGAGTCGATTGAATGAGATTTATGGAGCTAAAATGTGTGTTATTGACTAGTGTAGGACAATAAACGTGGAATGGAGGAAGTATTAAATTGTATCACTAAATCATTAAAGGTGATCACAGGTCGCCCCCATGCGGGCCTTGAGCCGCACTAAGACCAAAAAAACAGCCGGTTTATTTTTTGAATAGACATGAGTTTTTTAAGAATTTTTTTATAATTTTATTTCTACTTTAATGTATGAAATTTAAAAAATTCTCATCCCTAATCAATGCGGGCAGGTTGGCCCAAAACGCAGTACAAACCCGGTTCAAAATTATTTTGGGCTTTTATTGACCGACCCATGGGCTATTTGGGCCTAAATAAAAATGTCTAAGATCTTCGCAAAAGCGGGCTGGGCTGGACCTGATCGGGCTAATAAACTTTGGCGATCACGTTACTAGTTCACAAACCAGCACTTAGCAAAACCTGACCCAACCCGCCCGAAACTCAACCCAATAGAACTTAAAAATTGGGTGGATTGGAACCGACCTGATCCGAGGCAAAACCGATAACCGATAACAATTTTATTTTTTCTAACCCGAACTCGACATGAATCGACGTGTGACTTGATATTAACACAACTCGATGGATGACCAATCATAAACTACGTTAATGATGGGGTGAATAGACCAAATTGATATTCATTTCAATTGTTTTCACTTAAAATTACAATTAATACACCTACACGTCATTTAAACATAAAATTACTCGTCAAAAACTAAATACATGAGATAAATATATGTTTATAACCTGACCCAGTATTGACCCACTAATGACCCGACCCGAATTGTCACCCGTAGTTGTCTCGGCCCAAAGATGACCAGGCATGAACTGTAACCGGCATGAACTCATCATTGGCCCAGCACAACCCAAATCCGATATGACCCGACTTGTAGCCGACCTAAGTGACGTGATTGTCATTTGTCACCTCTAATAACGTCCCTCGAACGAATCTACTTACAATCAGTCTGACCAGCCCATCGCCCGAAACATTGCAAATTGTGAATTTTGACAATTTACTCGTTAGAAAAATAAAAACATCCGAACATTTCCTTGTGAATGTGACCTCGACTACATTAGTTAGTCGACTTTATATTTATTTCAACCCGTATATTGTTATAACAGATGCGAGAAAGATAAATAAAAAAACGATAAATAAAGCAATACACATATTTATGTCACTATGTGGTTTACTAATGGTGTGTTGGCTACGTTAACAGGGCAAAGGGGATGAGAGTTTTACTGATATTGTTAGGAAGAGTATATTATAAATTTCAGATTCAGATTCAGAAAGTTATATGATATGCATAACAACTAAGGTTTGTCTTAGAGAGTTTATATATCATGCTTTAATACCAATACAGAAAGACCTAGAAAGCCCAAAACAGAAAACTCTAACAGATCCAACATGTACAACGATTGAATATTACCTACTCCCTCCATCTCGGACATTTGTTTACTTATTCCATTTTGGAGTGTCTCATTCATTTGTTTACTCTTTTATATTAGGAATGTTCTCTATGAGCAATTTGATCATTTAAGCATTACGATCCACTTGTCAACTAATAACAACCACCACAAGTGATCCCCCTGCCATGATCTTTGTATCAATATCAAAGGTAAACAAATGGGGGACAAAGGGAGTAATACATTTGCACGCACTGGCGTTTTCAGTGGGGGTTCATGGGGTTTAAACTTTAATTGAACCCCCACTGATCAGAAACTTGTAATATATAGTGCAGCATATTATAGTTAGATGGCCTTGGTTCAGTAGTAATATTGATAGGGAAGGTGATTGTGGAACTTGTAGTCGGGGGTTCAAACCTCCGTACCATCACTTTTTAAGCTCATTATCCATTTTTGCTTGTTTTTTCTCAAAATTTCTTCTTTATTTTTTATTTTTATTGAACCTCCATCCCTAAGGTCCTAGAAACGCCACTGTTTATACGTTGACTGTTTAGAAATCTCTATATGAGCGTGTAATGTTTTTTCTTATTTTATCCAAAGTTATACCCATAAGAAATACTATCTACCTTTTCTTTTCAACCTTTTCTTCTACCTTCTGCTCGCACAACCGATTAAAATATAAAATTCAAATCTATGAATAACAAGCAAACTCATGCTATGATGTTGAACTTGTAATACTTATCCAATCTATATAGGATAGCACCAAGATGACACTAATGTTGAAAATAATGGCATTTTTAGTTGGGCCCTGTGGGCCTGATGCTGATCTTAAATGTGGATTCAATTAATCAAGTCGGGTAGCTTTCATTATGGACCTACTTTCCTTTTCAAAATTTGATTATTAGTCCCATGTTTATACATACACAATGATGTAATATGAAAGTGAAATAATCGGAAATTATAGAATAAGACGGTGTCGCAAATCCAACATAACAGGAGTACAATTAAGGTAATAAGCCAGGCAGCTTAGTACCAATGAGTTTAGGTTTTTTTTTTTTTTTTTTTTTGTTGATCAGGAGTATCCCCTACCGACAGTTGGGGCAATCTTCTTCGGGGTACTGAAAGCAATTTAATGGGTTGACCTCTACGAAGTTTGACTTTTTCATTCGCAAGAGTCAGGAATCGAATCGAACCTTTCACCACTTGTTTAAGAAATGAGAGCCCTTACCATTCACACCAGCTAACTTTGGTACCAATGAGCTTAGTTATGACCTTTTGTTTTAATTGTTATAAATTAAATTAAGTTATTTAAAGTTTAAGCCTATATTTGTTAAAATTAATTAAAAGGTAACTGAAAACTAATAAGGTAATCGAAAGCCAAATAAAAAAAACCTGAAGATATATTTGAAAATTAGAAGGTGATAAGGTATTTAATTAATTTTAAAATTTTAAATTTTAAAATGTTAAATTCACTAAAAAACATGACTTATATAAAAATGAAATAAAATAATTGAAAAATTTGCTTATATTCCACATGCTACCTCATATATTTTTTTTTTTATTTCATGTATAGTAACTTTTTACTATAACTACATTTATCAATCACTCGGAAGAAAAAACTAACCATATTTTTTTGTCAAATAAGCTACAAGTACTATAGTAAAATAAAGTATTTTTTCACCCCAATTATATATTTACCATAAATTTAAATACTCCTTAGAAAGAATAAAAACGTATAAATAAATAATTAAGGCGAATGAAATAACTTATTTAACTTGCCAAACAGAATTCGATACGTCTTAAAAATTATAGCCAATCGGGCTTTCTAAATAAAGTAAAAGTTAAGTAAACAAAAAGTTGTGCTTATGAGACAAATCATAGTGAAATGTTTGATTGCAAGAAAGAATTAATCACAAAAGGCATATACTCAAAACAATTATTAGTGTTTTTTTCTTCTATGAGTCAGCATACATGGACCACAATTTTTTTTTTTTTTTTTTTTTATTAGGAGAATCTGTTATCGGCAGTTTGGAAATCTTCAATCGAGGTATTAAAGGCAATCTAATGGGTATGTTTCTCCTAAATTTGATTTTTCCAATCGTAAGAGAGTTAGGAATTGAATCCTGACCACTTGTTTAAGATATGAAAACATTATAACTCACATCAACCAACTTTAGTAATGGACCACATGTGACGATGCGAATGGATGACTCTAACCCATACTATCTACTTTTGGTACATTTGCTCCGGTCCAAACGAGCCAAACAAGCTTCTGACCTGAGCCTTGCTGAGCTCGGGCTCAGCTCGTATTTAGCCAAGCTCGAGCTTGTTTTGACCGAGCACGAGCCGAGCTTTGACCAAGCCGATCCCGAAGGCTCAACGAGCCGGCTCATATCATTAATAGCCCTACGTATGCTTCTCCTAAATTTGATTTTTCCAATTATAAGAGAGTTAGGAATCGAACCCTAACCACTTAATTACCACTCACGTTAACCAACTTTAATAATGGACCACATGTGACGATGCGAATAGATGACTCTTAACCCATATTATCTACTTTTGGTACATTTGCTCCGGCTCATTAAATTAATCATTACATAATTACGTGCTTTATTTGACCTTAAACAACTTAATTATCTTCAGCCAATCATCAAATGGGTTGGTTTGTATTATTCTTTTATATGGTGGAGTTGAATTAGCAATTGTGATTTGTGATGCAACAAATATAAGGTTACTTGTGGTTTTCCATGTTCAAAGGAATTCTAAATATAGAAGATATAATATGTGTGATGAAATGTCTTTTGGAATTTTGAAACACCAATATTGTACACTACTGTTGTCAAAAAAAAAAAAAAAAAAAAATTAAGCATTGACTGTTTCAATAGATAAACTAGGATGACTAGACTGGACTCGTCCTCCGTAGCCTGGGGGCGGGATTCGATCTTCTGTGTTAGACCTAAAACTCTGGTGAAAGTGTTGTGAAATAGGGTTGTAAATGATTTGAGTAAGCTTATTAAGTTATTAGAATAGATTCGGTCATATATTAGCATGAGAATCAAGTTTAAGCCTGAACACGAGTTGGGCTCAACCAAATCTGAATGAATCTCGAGTTCAAAAAGGCTTGGATTAGAAGTTCATTTTGGCACGATTAGTTTGAGTCTTGATCCTTTGTCCTACTTTCGTGTCTCATCTCTTGTATCTAATTGTCGTCCTTTTATAATATCTAAACATTTACTTTTAATGTTTAATGTTTATGTGTCAATTGGAGAGATAGTGGCTCACAAGATAGAACACGAAAATGAGAGTAAATCTAGACTTGATTATTTATATTACAATTGTAACATTTTTAATTATACATACATTTTTCAGTTTGATATTTATAATTATTGAATTACTATATTCTATTGTCTTACAAAGTATTAGTTATAACTATGTTTTGTTGTTTTTTTTTTTTTAAAAAACTTACTTTGGTTAGATTTACACTGTGAAAAGATCTAGATACTGCAATGACAAGTCCGGCACGAGTTTTTTTTCGTGCCAAACTCGAGTTGTTTAAGTTCGTGAAGTTCTTAACCAAACCAAAGCTCGAGCATGAATCGGCTCGTTTATGCCCTTGTTACTATTTTTTTTAATACAAATGATCAGTTTTTATTATAATAATAAAATTATGTCTAACAAACGTCAACCAGATCTTTATTAATAATAACCCGACGATTAGAGAACTACCATTAAGAATATAGTGCCCCTCTCACAATAAGGCAAGTGGGAGGGCAAGTGGAGGAGAAATAGAATACGCTATGAATAGTTGTCACTTGTATATTATGAGAGGGGCACTATCAATCTTCGACTTGTGACGGATAGTGTCCGTCTTGAAGGAGAATTTGCGTCACATTAAAGATAGTAATGAAGTAAACATTTCAACAAAACAAAACGTCTCAAATAATTGGAGGGCCAGGACAACTAATAAAACAGGGTTAAATTAATAATTGTTTCAATTTATCATGATTGATGCGGAAAATTGATTGAAAGTAAAAATATCCAACAGGGTTAAATTGATTGGTGCTAAAGTATTGTTATTTACTCAAAGCATCAAGTAATTCGATTTAGTTAAAAGGGTAATTATCGTGTAAGACCGTGTCTATTATTTGTGACAGATAACTTAAAATGTATTTCTTACAAGTTTAAAATTAACGAGAAACGCTTCATAATGTAGGACGTTTAGGTACATACATCTATAAAGTTTTTTATCAGAAAGATTTTACAATAAATTAATGTATTACTCCGCACCTTGAAACATCATATATAACGGTATGAAAAAAGATTATTACTCGCCTAGAAATTATTATCATCGATTTGAAACCGCTATTAAGTATCAAAAATCCTTATTTAAAACGGTAGTATCTGTCTTAAATTTGAACAAGTCAAGATTAGTACACGGGATAAAATAATATGCCTAAACACCAACAAAATATTTATCTTACATGTGAAAGTGAGATCATATTTAACCCAATTATCTTCACCCAAGACGAATACAATCTCGTCCTAAAAGAAATGTACTCGCTCTGTTTCGGTTATTTATTGTCTTATTCCATTTTTGGGTGTCTCAGTCAATTGTTATCTTTTTTATTTTAAGAATGAACTTGATGAGGAGTTTGATCATTCACATCTAATTTGTCCACTTGTCATTTAGTAATTAGCTCCTACCCTTTCCTTAATTTTTGTGCTAAAACCAAAGTAGAGAGAAACAAAGGGAGCATGTGTTCTGTTTCCCTGAAATTACTTGACAAACCATCAATTGATTTACGTTTCAAACACTTATTTTCGTCTGAAACCTTTAAACAAGTCATATGTAAAATTTTTATGGTGAGATAAAATGGTCATATTTTGATATATAACCGTCCGAAACATTAAGATGAACAAAGCGTCTTGCTTGTGACGGACACTATCCGTCACAAGCTGAAGACGGATAAGACAAGTGGGAGGGAAATGGAGCACCCTATGAATACTGTAACTTGCATATTATAAGAGTGGCACTATCCGTCTTCAGCTTGTGACGGATAATGTTCGTCAACAACAATTTGTATAAGAGAGAGCTGCCGATGATATTTATGATACCTTTTGAATAGATGGTGTTTGTCCGAGGGGCGTCTAATACCCCGGGCGACCACGGGTGGCGGAATCGGACCTCTAGTTTTGGCCACCGAATTTATAAGGCTTAGTAATAAAATTCAATACAAATTTCGACGTGTAGTACACTTGAACATTCATATTTGGGGCCTCATTTTTGTGTGCTGCACCGGGACTCCATTTACTTTAAGACGCCCCTAATTTGTCTACGGTTAGGTCCGCCCAGGATTGTGAGATCTTCGGTGGGACCAACCTTTATTTTCAGGTAAATTCAGTCACACTTAAACTGGCCCTACACGTGTCAGGCTGTCGAGAGCCACCTGTTGCTTTTAATGGTCATGTCTCCCGGATTATTTCTTGCTGATTTTCCTTGAAATCTGTGCAAGTATGCAACGACGCAACTTTTCTAGGTTGTTTGTTACGAGTACGAAAGTATTTCTAGGGGTGGCACAGTGCACGGATCGACCCGGTTTAACCCGTTCACTAGGGCATCTCTCACCGGGTCCGGCTAGCAACACCAGGCTTGTTTCACCTTATGGGTAACTCGCGCCCGTTAAGATGATTTAGAATTTTAAAGGATAATAAATTTTATATATTCACTCATGATATCTTATTTATTCTAATCCATTCCGACATTTTGAATCAAATTCACTCAACTACGAGTAGTTAATATAAACCATAGAACTATTTTTTTTTTTTTTTTTTAATTTCAATTGAGAGCATTTAAATAACGTTTTCGACTTTAATTTATGGCGTAATTCCTTTCTCGAACACTAGCAAATAAGGGTGTTCAACGGTCCAAAACTGATCGGACCGGCTTGACCTACGGACCGGACAACCACATATCCCTAAACCGGATACCCAACCGGTTAGGAGGAGACCCGAACCGAACCTAGACCCTTTAGGTTCGGTTTTTTTCGAGCCTGGACCAAATCAATTAGATTTTATAAGGTATTCTAAAGATTTTTTTGAACCGGACCGAAGACCGAGTACCATAATTTTATGAACCAGGAGACCTGGCCATAATGTTCTGGCCCGAACGGTACAAATTTGCCGATTCGATTTAATTTATGAACAGTCCTACCGGCAAACCCTAATCATGGTTGATTTAGAAATTTCCAAATCAAGGACATAGTGTGATGCTTTTGTCTAAAGCCTAAAAAAGTACACCAAATCAAAATCAAAATCAAAATCAAAATCAAAATGTTGGAAATTAAGATACGTGGCAAGAAATATTAGATTAAATAAGAACATCAAATAATAATATAATCATAATCGAATATAATGTAGTTGTATGGTCGTCCTACACACGACACGTCCTCATAATCTATAATTGGTTGGCTTAACTTTTTATATTTTTGAAAGAGACAAGAGATGATAATTAGGTAATCATCTTTTAATTTGTTCGATAATACAAATGATTAACAATAATTAATGATCGAGTGTCGATATCTAATTGGTTAATATAGTCAAATCAAATTGTCTTTGCTTATTACCTGACAATGAGCTTTGACTATTCCCTAATGACGGCTTATGTTCTGTTTGGTAAAATTGACTAAAAAGGTACCTGAAATCTAAAATTAATGTTAAAGGGTAAAAATGGTATGTAGAATATAATCAGGTACCTGAAATATCAAATGTTACGGTAGGTAGTCATTCCATTTCAGGTAGCCTATTTGCAAAGAAATGCTACTTGCTAAACACTTGCAAATAAATAAGCTACCTGAATTTTTTTTTGCAAAAAAGCTACTTTGGTGGGAACAGGTACCTGATTTACACTGCTAAACAGAGCTTTAGACAATCTCCTTCGAGTTACTGAAGGCAATTTAATAAATAGTTTCCTTTCAAATTTAATATTTTCATTCGTAAAAATCAAAAAATGTTTCCTTGACTACTTGTCTAAGAGATAAGAGTCTTGACCACTTAAACAGGCCAATTTCCATACCTAACCATACTTTGTTGGTCAAACATTAAGAATAAATTAATTAAAATGATGAAAATTAGTTGCTTAAACTCCAAACACAAAAACTTCCGAGAGACGGTCTCTCAATAGCGTTATTGAGATACCTTTCACATGATGGGGTGAGAGACCCACTGCTTTTTCTATTTTCCTATTATGTCTCTCACTAAATTAGTGAGAGACGGTCTGTCACGAGACCTACTGAACTCCAAAAATGGAAGGCAAGAAATAATACCTTACATTGCTTATATTAATTGGACGGCACAAAAACCATACTTTGTTTCGTAATGGAATGAAATGTGTGACATATGTTTATTGCAATTACGTATTCCTTTTTCCTATATGATGTTTAGCCTTACATAATATTATACCTTTTAATATAACGAACGTATTTATCTTAAATTTAAAACGGGTCAAATAAAATGAATAGGACAAAAAAGAGCTTCTAGGGATTAGTAAAACAATTATCCTATCTAATTGTGTGAGATGTTGTTTGACCCTATTTCAATCTTTAGACGGACATGTCCGTCTTAAAAAAGTATATTTTATTTGTTATAGTCCAATCTTTTGTTTAACCTTAATTAAACTATTTTTTACAAAAAATAGAAAGAGATAGACAATAATCCGTAATCCTTTAAAAATGTCATTATTTTACAATAAAAAAATGTCATTCTAATGATAAATAAATATAACTAAATTCATCACTTTGTAGTTTGTAACAATAAACAGATGATCAGAAAATGTTCAGAATTTATTTTAAAATAGTTATATTGTACATTTATACCCATCTTAATTTCAGATAGATACCACGGTGGAAAATGGAAATTTGCGAACTTATTTAGGTCCAAATCAATCTCTAAATTTTCCAAATGTATGAAATATGACAATTTAAATCCTCTCTATTTCTTCTCAAATACTTCAATATTTTAATATATTATCTCTCACCATTAGTTAAAACATTACTTTTGTCAAACGATTACAATCATAAGATTGTCATGAGATTTAATCCGGACGGAAATATTATGGGAGTTAGAAAGTTCAATTAATCCACACAAATTCTTATCATAGACTCACAAAATGTAAGTGAGACGACCACCATCTGTTTTCAATTTTAAACGGATAATGACCGTCTAGAATGAGACGAACTCATTAATCCATACGCAAGTAGTGACGTGCAACGAGTACGGAGAGTCGGACACCCGTGCAAACGTCAGTCAAGTTCAATAGCTTAGTTCATGCACCATTGTTATCTAAATACATAAA
>VHZZ01000011.1:149963-180321 GCA_009801015.1 Silene noctiflora
GTAGAAACATGTTCATACAATGATACTAAAACCATTAATTACCAATATTTTATGAATAAATAAGTGTTTTGATCTTCAATTATATGTTTTTACCATATAAAAGATTATATTTATTGAGTTTGTAGATTCTTGCGATTCTACGATGCGGTTCTACCGATTCGATCCTACTTTCCCCATCAATTCAAAGTAGAATCCTAATCCTAACAACATTGCTTATTATATCATTTTTCTTTGCACATCAGTAAAAAACAGTAGGTCTTTAGAGGGACGGTTTCTCACTAAATTAGTGCGAGAAATAACATGAAAAACCATAATTAAATAACTTTTTTCCCCCATAATGTGAGACTGTGAGAGGTATCTCAGTAACATTATTAGAAGACCGTCTCTCTAAAATTTGTGTGTAAAAAATAAAAATCTAAAGAGATCTCAAAAATAAAATAAAATTGTCAGCTTATCATTACTACCGTACTGAATTATCGTTTAGTCTAATTCTACGTCACATGTGGGACACGTGTCGAAGCTACCTGTGTTTAGACAATCCGTAAAAGTACATATTCGGAGCTCCGAAAAATAGCTCCGGTCAAATGGATCTCGACATGTGGGCCACACGTGTTACATTCATGAGAGGGAGTTCCATAGGCGCTTTCCTTCATCACTGCCTACAGCTGGATTTCTCCATTCATTTTTCTTCTTTTTTTATTTATTTTTTCTTACTTTTGAAGGTCTTACTTAAGACGGTCACTTTTCGTCTTAAGCTTAAAACGGATAGTGGTCCTCTCACATAAATGCAAGTGGGAGGCAAGTGGGTATATCCATTTTCCCCCCACTTACGTTCCACTTACATTTATGTGAGAGGTCACTATCCGTCTTAAGCTTAAAACGGATAGTGACCGTCTTAAATAAGAATTTGTGTTCTTATTTTTGCCACCATTTTGAATGGGTAACTCTATTTTAGAACTAAAATCTATTTTAAGGTAAAAACGAATCAGATGTGCTCTCCCTTATACTCGTTTGATTGACATTGGAGAATTAAATTTCCGTAAATTTAGAAAATATATAAATTGTTCGAATATTTTATGTGAATTGCTCAAAAGTGTTTCGTTGACATATAAGATTTAAATACACGCGGGATTTTATTACATAGGGGGCTAGTCGGCTAGGTAATTAATTCAGCTACTTCATTATTTTATTTTTTTGGTTCAAATGAGCGCACTATGTCGCGGGTGAGAATCGAACCCCCAACTTCATGGTCAGGGTAAGAGAGAACTCTTACCATTTGAGCTAGCTCTTGTTCTCAATTCAGCTACTTCATTATGGAAGAGGCGTTCAAAATTTAAACGAAAATGTAAATAACCTAATTTTAGGTAACTAAATGACTCTCATTTTCTCAATTAAAATTATGAGAAATTACAATTCTTCCGTTTTCAATATGACAATTAAACGAACACCAGTCTCTAAACATCCTTATTTTATCTTATTTACCATATTACCATCTCTATCTCAGTTAGTTGTTATCATTTGCTTCTACATACACATTTGTCGATGAATATTTTATTCTTATGGTGATATTTTATATTGTTTTCTTTTCTTATATATATACAATAAGTCTCTCCGAACACGAATTATAAATCCGTTGATCGACTTATTCGTAATTTCATGCATGAACTGGCGGAGGAATACGTCTTGGTTGATTTAGTATTGTATTGGTCAAGCTGAACAAGTGTACTTTTTCGACACTAGTTCAACAATATTTCACTTTCGAAAAATCTATAAGGTTGATATATTGTTTTGTCAACTGATTAAATAATATATTTGACTTTTGTATATTTTTTAATTTAATATTTATATATAAGCATTGAAGTTAGAATGTACTTAAAAAGTCTTATAGGAAGATTTCTTATGTTTTATTCAATAAAAAGCGTAAGAAAAGGTCGATTAACGAAGTCTTGTTTTTCGTTTACACATAAAAATTGACAACTTAGGATATTAGAATTAAGAAGTTTGAATATATCACAGTTGTATTATTATTATTGTTCGTGATTGAAACGATTACATGAACCCTTCTTTATATAAAGGTTTATTTCTACCTAAACTAGGAAACATAATAATTTCGTAATATTTCCAATGTCGGTATTCTACGTGATCATGATATTATCTTATTCTCATATTATCGCCATATTCTCTAACATAGGATTTTAGAATGTTGACTCTAGATATATTTTTAGAGGTTTTAAGACTACATTATATGTGTTCGTTCATAATATGGCAAAAAGGGGAAGAAAATTGAAAGAATTTGTGAATCGATTGTAAAGGTTTATGAATTATGACTCTTTGTCCGATGAGGCAAGCAAAGGACATGCATTTTCATAATCTTATCAAGGCTTTCTTTGGTAAACAAAGGATTAATTTCAGCATAAGCTGACTATGAAAGCAGATTATAAATAGCAGATTTTAACAAAATGTTTGACTAACATATTATAATGAGAAGAACTAATTTGAGTTTGGTAGATTGACCGTTTTCTTTGTAAAATGTAGTAAAATTTACTAATTTAAAATATGCTAACCAATACGCTGGGGTAACATATTGTAAAACAACCTATTGACCCTAAATATGTTGTTTTAATATGTTATTTACCAAACACTAAAATCAGTATATTGACTGGTCAAACATGTTAAAATTCTTGAATATGCTAAAAATTAGCCAATATACCGTTTGTCGAACAGGGCCGAGATCTTTTTGTTAAATGTTTGAATATTAACAATAGAAGGTAAGAATAGGTGAACTCATATTTTTCCCTCCAAAACCATATTATTAAATAAGGAAATTAATCACAATTAAATTCATTCATTAAATAAAGAATCTACTTATATATTACAATTTTTCATTAATTTATAATTTTCATTCAAATATCTCTCTTCATCAAATTATATTATTTTCACTAAACTTTAAAATATAATCCATTAATTAAACATTAATAAAATTTAAACAAAACTATAAAATTTTAAAAATTTTATTGATTTATTTGAGAAGGACCTGACCCATATCAAACAAAAACATGTAAATCACTATTTTTGATTTCGTATAAAAAAAATTTGATAGAATTTATAAATTGAAATCATTAGTTTTATGGTATAAATAAAAAATATTTTCTTTAAATTAACTATCAGCACAAAACTAAATTCTCTTAATCAATTTTTGTTTCAAATTTTTTTCCTCAAAACAAAACATAATAACGAGAAATACTAACAATTATTGAGACACTATTATATAGATAATTTATCAAAAAAATAAAACTCTATATACCGTACATTTATTACACGGGTCTGAACTAGTATAATTATTACTATTTAATTATAGAAATTTGCATTAAAAATTGATTTTGCAATAAAAAGAGTACGATAATTTACAATGAGATTTCTTTTATATATATAGTAATTAAAGCGCTACTTAGTATATAAAAATTATATTAGGTCACAATTAGAAATGATCATCTTTAGTACTCCACATCATAAGAAAAATTTCAAAAATAAGTTATCCATATTAACCTTCCACAAAAAGTATAGTGACTAAAAATTTCGAAAATTATAAAAAATCGTAATGCATTCAAAAATAAATTATCCATATTAACCTTCCACTAAAAAGTATACTAACTAAAAATTTCGAAAATTATACAAAAATGGTAATGTGTTAGTAAAACAATTATTCAATCGACAGCTATTTTTCATCTAGTATAAACTTTATCATTATTTTTATACTCGGCAAACAGATCAGGTTGTGTCGTATTTGTGTCTGTGTCAACTTTAAACGGGTCATTTCTACCCCAACCCAATTACATAAATGGGTCATTTGTCTTAACCTTAACCCAACCCATTTAATTTTTCAATAACTCAACCCGACTTGTTTAACCCATTTATCTTGTAAAAGGTCATGTTTAACCCACTTAACCCGTTTAGCTCAATAAATTAATAAATAAGCTAAGTTTTATAGCCTTATTATCCCAAAAATGATGAATGAGAATGGTTATTTTTAAGTTTGTTTGGTTGGATTATTGATTGAACCCTGATTTATTATGACACTTTTAAATAAATGGGTTATTCGTCTCAGATTCATGTCAAAAGAGCTCAACCCTAACCCGACCCATTTAAGTTTCGTGTCGTGGTCGTGTCAACCCAATTACTTAAATGGGTCACAACCTCTCAACCCTAATCAGTTAACTTCGTATCGAGTTCGTGTCGTATTTTCGGGTCGTGCCAATTATTACCACCTCTAATTTAAATTTCGGATTTTCAAACACGACTCAACTAAATAAACACAGGGGTGACAGCGTGACACCCCCAACTTTTCGATATTAATATCACCTTCTCTACTCCAAAGGACCACATGCGTGTCAGTAAAGGCAAACTCACACAGCTTAAAACTCGTGCTGCACTCTCATAGGTCCACGTACCCCCTCTCATTTCCTCTGGACCCCACCAATCAAAAGTTATTTCCACGTGTTCACCTCCCTACTTTCTCTCTACTCAATCCAACGGTTATTATTCAATCTTCTCTCAAATCTCTCTACGTCACTCCAACTGTACCCCCTTCTGCCCCTCTCATACTGCCCGTCCCTACTTCGGTCACCCTGCCCGATCTCTCCTATCCTTTTATATTCTCCCTTCCCTCCACCTTCTGCTCTCTCCATTCTCTCCCCTCAAAATTTTTATATTATTATTTTATTCTAATTCATCTTATTGAACCGGGTTTACTGTTATTATTAGTAGTAAAATGGCGGGAATGTGTTGCGGGATTAAGGTAGGAGAAACTGAACCGACGAGTCCGGTTCAACCGGCGACTAGAACCGCTCGTCGGAGAAGGATGGAGATTCGTAAGATGATCTCCGGAATCTCTGACATCTCCGAGACGCATAGTTTGATGAAACGACGGAAATCTAACTCCGAGTTCGCTGTTGAGTCGAATCGGCCGTTGACGTTGAGTGTTGCCGTGGAAGAAGAGAATTCTGCACCTGGAGGTAGCGGAGTTGATGAGGAGTTTCCGAAGTTTGGAGTGACGTCGGTTTGCGGTCGGAGAAGAGATATGGAGGATGCGGTGTCGATTCAACCGTTTTTGTGTGAGAAGGAAGGTAGTAGGAAGAGGAAGTTCAATCATGGAGTTCATTTCTATGGAGTTTTCGACGGTCACGGCTGCTCTCATGTAATAATTCATCATAATCACGATTAATTGAAATCGATATTTTAGAATTTTAGAATTTGATCAAATTGAGATTGTTATTGATCTTGTTTATGTTGATTTGTGTTATAGGTTGCGAAAAAGTGTAAGGAAAGGATGCACGCGATACTCAAGGAGGAGATCGGGAAAAGAAATGGCGAAACCGAAACTGAAGGCGAAAGCGAAGAGAATTGGAGTGAAACGATGTCGTTGAGCTTCAATCGAATGGATAAAGAAGTAGGTGAAAGAGTCAACACTTCTGCTGCTGACGTGGCAGCTGGAACGACGTCGTGTAGATGTGAGCTTCAAACGCCTCGGTGCGATGCCGTCGGTTCAACCGCCGTTGTTGCCGTCGTCACGCCGGAAAAAATCGTCGTTTCGAATTGTGGTGATTCACGTGCTATTCTTTGCCGTGGTGGCGTTGCGGTTGCTCTTTCGTCTGATCATAAGGTGAGCGAATCTACAGATCCGAATTATTCGTCTTAAACGAGAATTTGTATTTTTAATGAGATTTATGCTGATTCGATTCATTATTTTTGCAGCCTGATAGACCGGATGAGCTGGACCGGATCGAGAAAGCCGGAGGACGTGTCATCTATTGGGATGGGGCACGTGTCCTCGGTATGCTCGCCATGTCACGTGCAATAGGCGATAACTACCTTAAACCGTACGTGATACCTGACCCGGAGATAACCGTAACGGACCGGACTCCAGAAGACGATTGCTTGATCATTGCGAGCGACGGCCTTTGGGACGTCGTATCGAATGAGACAGCAGCCTCGGTAGCGAGGATGTGTTTGATTAACGCGGGATCGTCACCGTCTCCACCTCAATCTCCTGGAAACGACACGGTTGTCGATGCTGGACGGGAGAGTTCCGATAAAGCGTGTTCCGATGCGTCGATTTTGCTAACGAAGTTAGCATTAGCGAGGCATAGTGCTGATAATGTTAGTGTTGTTGTAGTTGATTTAAGAAGATCAATTCGATAACATAATTAATATTTGGTTAAAATCGATATTATTAGTTTCGTATTATAGCGCTAATTAAATTAAATGGATTTATTACTTAAGTTTTGGCTTCCCCTATTGTTTTACATGGGGTAAAATGACAAATCTTGTCATGTTGTTCAAAGTATTGTAATAGATGTATTGAAATTATTATAGTAATTTAGGTGAAATTAATTAGAAGTTACCGCGATAATGTTGAATTTAATTGTATAAAAAGATCGTTGGAACTCTAATTTGAGATCGTCTTAATTGGTGAACTCTTTTCGATTTATATGTTTTATATTGTTACACAAATCAAATTTTAAGTTCAAGACGGTTTTAAATATGTTGGGATTATAGTTGTTTTGGTGAAATTAATTAGAGGTTACTGCGATAATGTTGAATTTAATTGTATAAAAAGATCGTTGAGCTCTAATTTTGAGATCGTTTTAATTCGTATGTGTTTGATCTAGTTACACAAATTACTCGTATATTGCAAATTAATGACGGTTTTTTAGCATGATCGGCTTGTATTTTGTTGCCGATTGCAATGTACTCTCTTTCATCTAATAAGTTCTTTACGTTTTATTAAAATTCTTCACAAAATAATAAAAAATGCCGTAAAAAATGTTGAATTTTCCGATGAGTTTTTATTAAAATTCTTCACAAAATAATAAAAAATGCCGTAAAAAATGTTGAATTTTCCGATAAGTTTTTCTGTTGCGAAAAGATATTAATTTTGATCAAGATTGAAAATGGGTGGCTAGTAAGAAGATAAGTTTAATAATAAATAAAATGATATTAAATGAGAGATATTTTGAGCTACTTGCGTAGCTTAAAATCTATTGCAATTTCTTTGATTGTTTTGATGAAATAATTGTATTTTTGATTCGAAGGTTGACTAATTCATAAGTATCTTGCCTAGCTGGCAAGGTTTGATTTTTTTGTTCATAAATCTGTGATTATTTTTAATAACTTTAATTAATAATATCAACAAGAATATAAACTACTCCACCTATAAATCTTGAATAAGATTGATCCATGGGCCAGAGTTATGTAATTATGTCGATGACTATAATATTATAATTTCATACGATATGAATATAAGATATCTCATTTTTGTAAAACTTTAGCATCGAGTTTAGCTTTTTCATTTAATTTAGTCATTGGTAAGGAATACGAATTTGTGTAATTGTTTCAAATATAATATTATGGCGAGTCGTGGAGGCATATGGATGATCCAATTAAGTTCCAGCCAAAGAACCTTCATATGATTTGGTTAGTCACGAATGGTGATACTCATAATCTGAGTTTAAACATTGCCAACATTATTAGATTCGCTCAAAGACACGTTATTATGGAACCATCAATTATTATCGTTCGTTGGTTTACTGGTTAGTCATGAATGGTGGTAGAGAATCTAAAGTAAGTTACATACGTATTTATTGCGAATTTTATGTAGTTTTAATTAAAGTATAGCGAATTTTAATCTGTAATCTGGTCATTTTATGCTCAGTTGTAAGAGATATTTTACAAACTGAAACTCTAATCACAAGAGGCGATTTCACATGTGAGGCTATCTTGTTAATCTTGTGTATGTACAAGTAACCGAAGAAGAAAAAGTCGTATCCAATATGAATTAAAGTTGTTAATCGCCTTATAAAAAACTAGCGTAGATCCCGTGCGAATGCACCGAAATTTAGATTGTGATATATAAAGAAATTAACATATAGAGTTTACAAATAAATATAATATTTAAGATATATTTACGGTTAAAATGTTATTATAATATGAGTAAAATATATAGGAGTCTTACAATTTGACATATACCGTGTAATATGTGATCTATGTCACGCGTCGAAATAACATTTGTATAGACTATAGAATGAGCAAAAATGTTAAACCCAAATACTTGAGAATAATTATCAAACATGTTAAAGCCCAATATATAGTTGAAGTAATTTGAACGGGAAAATTTCCTGATTCACCTATTCTTTTAGTAAAGAAAGGATTACTGAATTCGAAAAAAAGATAAACTTTTTTTTTAACTAATTCCAACATTTTATTACCAATCACAACTTATTTCACAAAGATAGCACAAAGGTGTAGGAATTGTCAAAGAGTAATTGATTCTTTGACAAGATAAAATGTGTAAAAAATATTGAGTGGAAGAAAAAAGTAGGTTTATCAACATATCTTTTCTCAGGAGAAAAAAGTTGAAAAAATATTAAGATAAATTTTTTGTAAATGATTTGATTCCAAGGTTGAAAGTCCATTGACATTAGTGAAGAGCCACAAGTTGGCAAGCATAAAATATTACTTATAAATATAAGGCAATTAGGTAAACATATAATCCTAGTATAATACTAATATACGAGAGACACGTACCTACAAGCCTACATCATGGAATCATTTTTCAATATAATCATCAAAGCGTTTTGCTTGTGACAGATACGAATATAGCCCTCTTCACAATGAGGCAAGTGTGAAGACGAGTGGAGGATAAACGGAACACTCCATAGATAATGTCACTTGCATATTGTGAGAGGGGCATTATCCGTCTTCAACTTATGACGGATAGTGCTAGTCTTCAAACAGAATGAGTGCATAGCCATTTAGATGTTGCTTGAGGCAATGACAATTGGCATGCATATTACTTTGTATATTTTGAGTATCACTGTAACACCCCCATACTCCAAAGTGCTTTACCGAGACCACCTTAGGTATGAAGATGCTACCATCTCGGTTTCCCGAGGCAATGATATTCATAAGACAATAATGAAACAACTTAAATAAAATAATTAAACGATTACATTGTTTTCAAATGTCAAACCAAAATTGTTTAACCAACTATCTGAAATACAAGTCTCAACCAAACTACTAAAGACTCGACACAGCACAGCGGAAGACTCTAATATGGTGAATGCCCATCCATCCCACGTGCATCATAGCTATACCTGTTCAAATCTGCTCACCATCCCCGAATGGATCATCACAGTTACAACAAACAACACGGGGTCAGTTATTGTCATATGTATGATAACAAAGAAACATAGTAACATCATACAATCTCTTTCACCGCACCACCTCACACCACATCGCTGACTACACACCCAAGGTGTGTAGCCCTGCCAGTGGGGGACCGCAGYCGTTCCCACCTAAGCCCCGCTCATCATATCGAGCGATAACCAAACTTTCTTAATGTGCACATCCCCTCCCGTGGCGGGTTCCACAGAGGGCGAATCAAGGGCGTGGAGTCACTCCCGCAAGTGACTTCACTCAGCCGAGTACGCATCTCGCAACATACTCCAACCTCCACCTCCATCATACCGTCACATCATACCACACAAAACAAATATACATCATACAAACACAATATTCATAATGCCACACGATAAACAATAACTGAGTAGGGAAACCCTACCTGGAAGCAATCACCGATCAGCAATCACCGATCAGCAATTCAATCAATCAAAAACGATCCTCTACGAATCCACTTCCTAACAACCACAATAACCATATATCACAATCCATACTAAAAACCCCAAATCAATTACCCTAACCCCCAAATTAGGGTTTAAACAACAATAACGGATACGCATAAAAACAGTACCAAGAACTTACCCTAGAGACAAGGAACACAAAGATGCGGCCGACACAGAAAACTACCGACTCAAGCTCCGGATATGCAAATAGCGCGAGATAGCGATAAAGTAACTGTTGAGAGATTTGTTATGGAAGTTTTAAGGTTTTTGAACGAAATGAATAGTGACGAAGGATTAAAAGCTTAACTCGCGTTATTAACAAAACTTAATTTAATCGGCCCGCACACGCAACTTACTCGATCGAGTAAGTAGATTACTCGATCGAGTGGCCCTTACTCGATCGAGTGACACAGATACTCGATCGAGTTGTGCCTACTCGATCGAGTGACCCAGCTACTCGATCGAGTACCACACTTCCAGACTATGACATAAAACGACACAGACTTACTCGACAGAGTAAGCCCTACTCGGTCGAGTTACCAAAGGCAGGGAAAAACGTAGTATTACAATCACAAATTCTCATTCGAGTATATTACGTGTTGTGAGTTTGTGACAGAGAAAGATAACTTAATTTTAGGATTAAAAATAAAAGCTACTATCACACTACCCCTGAATTTCATTTTTATTTCAAGCTTAAATATAAATTTCATAAGAAAAATTAACCATGAAGTTTTTAATTTATTTATGAAATATTTTTAAAAATTTAACATACTAGCTCTAAATATTCAAAAAATTATAAATTTACATGTTTGAAAGATATAATTTTTTTTATTTTTATTTTTAGAATAAATTCAATTAGATATCACATAACAATAGTTATTAAATAATTATAACTTTAATTCAAAAATTTACCAAGTAATGATATTATTAGATCTACTAATTTCTAACTTTTAAAAGTTTTTAACATTTGATTTCAGACGATATAAATTTTACCATATGATAAAAAGTTAAAAACATAATATTTTTAAGACTAATAAAAAGAATAAAAAAATATTTCAACATAAGTAAAATCGATATATATTTGATTTTCTTTCAAATTTGTATTAGCAAACTTGTGCATTTTTTGCACGGGTTTAAAACTAGTTTATAATAAAATGTAATTTTGTATTGGATGATACTCCGTATATAAGAATTTGTAGTTGGTTAGTTTTTATTGGTTATAATTTTTGATCCTAGGAAAGACCAACTTTGTGGCTAGTAATTATCTACTTTTACTTTGTGGTATATCTATTAATAACTGTGTAATATTATTTGTATCAAATTTTTTATGTTAAAAGAGCCCTAGTTTTAGCCTTATAGAGAAAAAGGTATTTGTGACATCTCGTAATTATCTTCCCGAGTTTAAAAAAGTCGCCCATATTCCACGTAACTCAACAAACCAAAGATATTGATGAGAGGATGATCAATACTCCCTCCGATCCACACCAATGGTAACATGGATCCACTTTTTGTGAAGAGGAAAGTGGGTCGATGTTACCATTGGTGTGGATCGGAGGGAGTATATAACTCCAAATTGGTCATTAGTAGTAATAAAGGCTAAGGGTAATACAACAATATTAAATTATTATTGTTCGAGTATGAATCCTCTTCATTTACACACATTCAAGTGTAAACACTTAGTATATGTAGGTTCTGTTTTTTTGGACTTAATTTAAACTTAGTTCAGTTCGGTCAGCTAATTTCTTCACGAATTAACTCTTATTTCAGTTCAGTTCCATTCAGCTCCAATCAATTCAGTTAAGTTAAGTTCAGTTTAGCTCCATTAAGTTTAGATTAGTTTAGTTAAGCTATTTTCAACAAAAAAAACAGGATCACTCACACTCTTGTTTAGTATAAATCCTCTCCATTTTCTTCTTTTTTTTCTAATATAGCAATATTAAATTATTATTTATCCTTCAACTCATCAAATCATTACCCGTTAAAATGAAAAGGGGAATATGTGTAAATGGAGAGAATTTCAAATGCGGCTGTCCGTGAAAGGTGTTTCCAAACATAAAACCAACCTTGTTTGATCTGGAGCTGTTGTTCGATGTACCGAATGCTTACTTGCCTGCGAAATGAGCTAAATGTTACTCCCTCTGATCCAGACAAATGATAACATAAGGAAAATTGGGTTATTTAAGAAAAGGTGGAAAAGTGAGGAGTAAAATTGGAAACTTTGATTGGCGCCACATGAAATGAATGGGTAGTTGGTGAGTGGGTGAGTAGATACAAAGTTGTAAATAGGTAGTGGATGTAAGGGTAATTTAGTCATTTTTCAGGCTAAATAAGTATGTTACCATTGGTGTGGATCGTCCGTATTAGGTAACTGTTACCATTGGTGTGGGTCGAAGGGAGTATGTACTAATGTGAACGATCTTATGAAAATTTATCATAAGAGCGTTTTAAATAAAAAACTAGTTTTATTCTTAATAGTTTCTTTATCTTGTATCTTTGAATGGTGTTTTTACATTCTATGTATGCTTTATTTTCATGTACACGTGTTTGAAAGTAACGTTAAAAGTTTTGAAAAATAAAAGTTACGCGCGTTGTGTGGGAGAATAGCAAAGATATACATCCCCTCGAATATCATAATTTATTTCCATATTCAACGTCGATACCCCGTTAAATCAAAGTCGTGCAAGTATAATTAAACTTAACCTCTCGTCTTAAAGAAAAACACCATCACTTCTCGTGTTCTCTCCAAATCTTTTCTTTACTTGATTTAGTTCGGTATTCAATTATTCATATACCAATATGAATCCAATGACTTTTGAAACCCACTTCAACTTAACCGGAAGAATTAATTATCCTTGTCTTCAGGTATCGAAGCATTATTCTCGCTCTGTTTCATTTATTAAACGAAAGATCTCACTGGTAACTGTTACAAAATTGTGACATCTCACAAAGACACAAACCCTCTCCCACTTGTAACTTGTGAGAGGTCATAAGCTTGTGGCGAAACAATACCATCACAAATGAGAATTTGTGTTTATTAAATACCCGCCCTGGAATTCGATATTGCGTGTCTGGTTGTTAGAGTGCAATCCATACTAACGTGGAAGCGGGGGTTCGATTCCCCCTTGCTACATTAGTATTGATTTTGTTTTGCAAAACTATTTTGAAGTTTGGCCACTGGTCCTATGCGACTTTGTCAAACAAGTCGCTCACCTGCTAAGCGGCTAGATTCAAAATCGCATAGCCATAATATTAGCTTTAGTTACTTGTCACCCATGATATGGTCACTTACGGAGGGAGAACGACTTGAAATCGAGCTTAGTTTCGTTGATGACATGCACCCATTTTGGGTATTAAGTTTGAAACTAACCTAATTTGTTCATTTCTTATTTCTTTGGGATTCAGCTCATTTTAAAACAAAATCTCCTTTTAATTGGTAGTTGATAATCCACTATGTCATCTACTTGTTGTCGAGTAACAATAATCACCCCTCTTACGGATGGAAGTGGGCATCCGGGCCGTTAGACTAACACGCCCCCCATTTTAGCACAAAAAGAGGTAGACACGACTCATCAAGATACAACATGCCATAGGCCGTGCGTGACTGCCTAAGCGAAAGTTTAAGAAAGAAGACCATGACACGTCCAAAGTACAAAGCCCACCATCACGTCCCCCGAGGCCCCGACCATGTTACTTGCTTCTCCAGACACAATGGTTTGACACGAGACACAGTCAGACACGACTCGCTTTCACCTCTAGATTTTTTTAAGTTTTTATGTTAAAAGTAAAGGAAAACAAATGACCGAGACATTAAATAATAAGTTATTATTTATATACTCAGTAAATTACATATCTCGCGTTAATTTAGTGTGAGACGGTATCTCCGAAACATTCTCGTTTTCCCGCCCGACACTCCTTTTCTAATCAATAAGGGATTTCGTACTGTGTTATTCGTGTTGTAATTTGCGATCACACACTGATACACAGTATCGAATTCCATGGCGCTTTCACCATGAATAAACCCTAAGGGGGTTTAATCAACTCGTACATCTCTGAGGTCGATTTAATTTCGTCAAAATTGCATTTTTTTGATGCTTATTACCTGTTTGATGAATTGCTTGTGTGAATTTTCAATTGCGAATTAGTTAATTTTGATGCTTATTACCTGTTTGATGAATTGCTTGTGTGAATTTTCAATTGCGAATTAGTTAATTTTGATGCTTGCTACCTGTTTGATGAATTGCATGTGTGAATTTTTGATTGTGTTTTAGCTATTTTTGATTTGTCTTGTTAAAAGATTCGTAAAGTAATCGGAATTTTGTCGCTCTTTTCGTCGCAGTAGTTTGTTTTATTCGTTCTAATTCGTATTTGAAGTAGTATTATCTATTTATCTACATTGTTTGATTTGATAATGATTTGTTAGACGAGGTTAATTGTTTTTAGTATTGTTTGATGTACGTTTGAGTGACGCTAATTCATATACGATCATGTAAGTTTGCGAATGAATGTAATTTGATGAATGTATACCGGTTTAGTGATTGCTAGAGCACTTCATCATTGAAATTGTCGGGTTCATTATGTGGTTTGTTCAATCGTTATCATTGTTGGTAGGAATTCAGTACTCGTTTTGAATCTTTCAAAGCTTCAATACTAAATACGGAAAATACAAATGCATACTTCCTCCATTCCAATCAGTTCTATACATTTGATTAAAATATAACTCACATATATTCAACAAATGTGTAGAAATGATTGGAATAGAGGAAGTATTAGAGATACCAAGTCTTGTTTTTTTGTTCTCTTGTTTGCACCTTATTGATGAATATAATATGATAATATATTCATTAATAAAGAGCAAATAAAAAAGAATAGAAAGATATGTATTGGTATTCCCAATACGCATTTGTATTTCTCGTATAAAAAAGCAGCGTGAAAGCTTTCATAGAATCATAGATTTGGAGGGTGTACTTTTATAGTGTTGAGTTGTTGTGGAACAACTATGGTTGGTAACATGTAGTCACCATTATGATGTAACGAATGCTTAGTTTCAATAGGACAGGAATTGGGGAGGAGAAGCAGTATAAGGAGAGTGATGTATAACTGATTGCGTTATATGTCTACTAGTTTACATGTGAAATGACGATAACATAGGTACACCTTGAATAATGGCCCATAACTTGGGTTCTTGTGTTTGATAAAAAAATCTCTCGTTATGACATTTTCACCTTTATATTACTTGTCTTTAACGTTTTCGAATGATAACTCATGTGAGCTGAACCCAAATATATTTAGGATTCAAACATTGTTTGGGATATCAAAATGGGAGGGGAGGGAAGGGAAAAGGAGGGAAGGGAAGGGGAGGTGGAATGGATGGTGAGAGCTTCCCCCCCAAATCTTTCTTTGTTGCAAAGGAAATTATTTGTGTCGGAGGAGGGAAATGAAGGCTTTAACCTTAATTTGCTAATCAAACAAGTGAATTTGTCTCCCTAATCCGTCTCCTCCCCTTCCTTTCCCTCTATCCAAACAAAGGGTATGTCTCTGTCTTTGTTATCTGTGGTATCACATTGTAAACTGTAGTTACAGTCTGGCAAACATGACCATAATGTCTGATGTACGCTGAGAATTACTGTGACTATTGATAGAGACAACCGACTTGAGTATCGTGGGGGGTAAAACGGAGTCACATAATCTTCGTACTTCATGAAATCACATAATCTTCGCACTTCATGAAATTACATTGCCGTACTGCATTTCCTTGAATTCTTAAGTTTGCTAAGTTAGTTGACTGATCAAATTTTTGTTTGTTCACTTTCAGTACTTTGGAATGGGTACTCAAAATATGGGTACTCAAAATATGTTGGAGTTTACCCTTGCTGAAATCCTCCGTGTTGTCAACCCCTTAAGGGAGGACTTGGAATCAAGAATGAAGATTATTGATGATTTGCGAGAGGTTGTCAGTTCAATTGAAAGTTTAAAAGGTGAGGCTTTATTTAGATGTGCTTGATCTAGTTCTTATACTGTCATTCATGTGTTCTTTTGCAGCTTAGACACGAGTAATTTGTAGTGTCCGTGCATAAATTCTCGGCAGTCTTTATCTCTCATAACACTTATGCACGAATTGCTGTTTGGTTCAAGGAAAAATGCATTTTTGCAATTTTTTATTGTTGGAAATTGTTTCGAGTAGAAAAAAAAGACTCGAGTCTTAACTTTTTTCGTTAGTTGTATAGAGAAAATGAAGGAGAAGGGGGGAGAGGAGCAGAAACATGTATTCAATGTAAAAGTTGCTGTTGGAGGGAGCTAAAATTTCCTTTCACGCTTTCCTCTTTTCAGGCCCTTTCTGGAAACAAAACAAAGGGAATGGAAAAAATAATTTTCCATGAAAATGTCTTCTCTAAACCATAAAATGGCATAGAGTTGAACATAAGTTCAAGCTATCTGTTTCACTCAGTGACCTTTGTTTTTCCCATAAGATTACTACTATCTCCATTTCAGTTTGTAATCTTCATTTGACTTTGATCGTCACGAGTGTCAACTTTGATCATTAATGTCCAAATATATACTCCGTAGTAAAATCGCAACAACATTTCATAATATCATTTTCTTAGAAGTTGGATCTGTTGTACATTATGAGAGAAATTCATTCAAAGTCGACATCGGTTGACTATTAAAGTGGCATGATAGCAATATAAATGGGATGTTGGGAGATAATTTTGAACGAGATACAAATTGAATTGTTTCTGCCAGGTGCAACTGTGGATCCATTTGGGTCTTTCTTGTCTCAGCTCTTTTCACGTTGGGGTGATCTGGATATATCAATTGAGTTGGCCAATGGCTCACATATTTTAGTCCCTGCTAAAAAGCACAAGCATATGTTGCTAGGGGATGTTAACAAAGCATTGAGGAAGACAGGTTATATTTCTGAATTTCATGTTAATTCACTTTTAAGCTCCTGCCTTTGTCAGTTTTCATTGTTTTCCAAATTTCTCCCTATATATCTTTTTCTGTTTCTCAACATCCTAGAGGGACATATTTTCTTGGCTGCAACTGAGCTCTCGGTGTGCTTCATTCGGAAAGTGACTATATGTTTTAGCACCTAGTTTGGCACATAAAATAATCATCCTTACTCTGAGTTCTCTTGTGTTTCTAGAACACATTTCCGAATTGAGGGAGGAATCAAAGTAAAATTTACAAAAAAAAAAGCAACATAGCACAAACATTTAAAACACAAAGTGAGGTAAGGATGTTTACAGTTATCTGTCTTCTTTGAAATAGCTGATATTTAATGGTGGAAGCTTTATGCATGCCACCTTGTGTGTTGGAGAGATGGTTTAATTATAGACTGTCAGAACTTCAATAGACAATATTTTGATAGTGACCACACCCACCAGCCAGGTTAAATTTTGTGCTCGATCATAGAGTATTGGCAGAAATGCCATGAAGTCTGGTTTAGCCTGGTACCTTGTCACGTGAGTGATCTGAAAAGTCTAGCCCAGGCCTTTGAGCATATTTCGAAATTTATTTTGAGTGCCCACTCTTAGAAGTTTAATGTGCAAGCACTTGTATTTTTGGAATGTGGGAACTCCATATTTAGTTTCCAGGTACAAATGAGAACGTTTTGTAAGCTATGTTTAAACGAGGAGAATGATTGTTATCAAAACATGTTTCTGCAGGTTGCTTTAGGAGGTTGCAGTTTGTGTCCCATGCAAGAGTACCGATTTTGAAGTTTGAGAGCAAAGTTCGGAACATTTCATGCGACATCTCAATTAATAACCTGTCTGGGCATATGAAGTCGAAATTTATTCTGTGGATCAGTCTCATAGATAGCCGTTTTCGTGATATGGTTTTGCTGGTATGGTCTTCTATAAGTAATTCTATGTCTGTTATTAAGCATACTAGCAACATAAGTTTGCCATTTTCTCATGTGAAAACTTCATCTTATTTCATTTAATTTTTGTTTTTATAATACCTCTTTTTTTTCTTCTCATTGTTGGACACATGTCTGGAGGGGAGTCTTGGCGCACCGGTTAAGGCGTTGTTTTGTGACCGTGAGGTCACGGGTTCAAGTCCTTGGAGCGGCCTCTTGCCAAAATGGCAAGGGAAGGCTTGCCCCTATTACACCCTTGTGGTGGGACCCTTCCTCGGACCCTCGCCTAGTGGGATGCCATCGTGCACCGGGCTGCCCTTTTTATTGTTGGGCGCATGCCTAAACGGTTTTGAATAACGGTTCATGTTAGCCGACCTCAAATCATTTTGGGACTAAGGCTTTGTTGTTGTTGCCTTGTTGGTTTCACTTCAGGTAAAGGAGTGGGCAAAAGCAAATGGTATCAACAATCCAAAGAGTGGAACATTCAACTCGTATTCATTGTCTTTACTTGTCATCTTCCATTTTCAGGTATGCTAGTTCATGGAAGTTTATGAATATATATATATTAGACGGTACGACCCCTTAAGGCTTTGAGTCTTGGAGAAAAGGACTTGTTTTTCTGGTTCTTATTCCTTTTTTCCCAGTGGCCGTGTAGTCTTGACACTTGAACTAGCTTCTATGCTAGGGTTTTCTGTCTGGTGACTGGCTGCCCGTGTAATCTTGAATTCCTTGTGCATGCATTTCTAGTTCACTACCTTTATGCTTCACAACGACAACATGAAGAAATAACAATTAATAACAATTAATAACTGTAATAATATTATAAGTTTTAATAATGATGATGTATTGTTGTTACTTGTTATTATTGTTGATAAGAATAATAATTGTTATTTGCACATGGTGATTGTTTTTTTTTTCTATTTTTTCTTCCATCTTTGTACAGACGTGTGCTCCAGCGATTTTGCCTCCACTTGAAGACATATATCCTGGGAACATGGCTGATGAACTTATAGGTGAGGAATAGTGTCTGCCGATGTCTAGAAACTTAAATGTCATCCCTTTTGGCCCAGTGCTCCAATAATAAAAAAAAAACGTGACGATATTTGAGGCCACATTTCCTCTGAACAAGTTTAGTATTTTCTTTTCTCCACTCACCTTTTTCATTGGAAGACAAGTAGACCTGTCAAACGGGACGGGCGGGTCGGGTCTCGAGTCGGGTCATACGAGTTGAGTCAGCATACGGGTCGGGTCGAATACGGGCCACATGTCGGGTTTGGGGTCAAAATATGGGTCAAGAAATAATTTCTAACGTCTTTTTTAAACTATTTATTTAATTAAAAAAATATTTTTTAAAAACGTAAAACATATTTAAAATTAATATTTTAATCATATTCAACGTTTACATTAATTATATTGACATAATTATTAAAATAAAGTTCTTTTAATAATTATTTTATTATTAAATATTATAAAAGTTATATAAAATTGACCTTTTAGTTGTATTTGTAATTTTAAGTAATAAAAAAAAATAATTTTTTAACCATTTTTTCAAATATAATATATAAATATTAATATTTTAATAAAATTCTTGATTTGTCTTTGACCCAACGGGTCGGGTCTCGACCCTAAAATAATGGGTCATTTCGGGTTACGGTCAAACGGGTTGCAGGTCGAAAAAACCGGGTTTGTAACCCTAAAAAAACGGGTCGAGCGGGCCGGGTTTTCGGATCAGGTCAAGTTTTGACAAGTCTAAAGACAAGCCAACTATTTGCGTCATTTTCCCTTTCCAAGACTCCAAGTTTAGTCATCCATATATACTAATTTATACTTAAATATCCTTCTTCGTACTGTCTATACCTTTTTCTTCAACAATGATTTACAATACCCAGGTGGGACAAGGAATTGGGTAGGAGTTTGGATGTACGCGATCTTACTTGTGTTTTAAAACACAGAGCCTGTTTGCAAAAGATCCATTATGAACTCTGCATCGGAAACCGAATAGAATGACTACTAGGATACACTAAAAAGAGCAACAACCAGTTTAATGAGTCATTTTTATTCCATCATGATACAAAAGCAAAAAGAATCTTGCCGTTTTTAGCTCCTTGTCCGGTCATTGAAACCTGATTCCTAGTCACACTTTGCCACCATGGTAACCTCATCCGTCTATCTCCCTAAATTCTGCGAGGTTGTAACCAATTTTCGGCTGCTGCAGGAATAAGGGCTGAAGTGGAGAGGCGCATGGAGGAAACAGCTGTGAGCAATATAGAAAGATTCAGGAGGAGGAGAAGAGCTAATCACAGTAGTTTATCTGAGCTCTTCGTTTCTTTCTTTAGCAAGGTACACTCTCATTCTTCCTAATTTACAGTTTTCATTCTAACTAGGATTATCATTTATTCCTAAATTTCAGAAATTTAGGAAAATTCAGATTGATCATCTCTTCGTTCCCCTTTGATTGTGCAGCTTACTCTTTTCATCAATGCCATGAATAATGATAACTTTAAGAGGAAAAGCTCAACTTGTTGAGCTCCCACCTCTAAATCAAAGGTTGCGGGTTTGTTCTTGTTGTCAAAATGTCAAATCTCAATTCTTCAACTTAGCTTGTTTACCTTAACCAACTTAGCTTGTGTACTTCAAGCCTCTACCTATGACTTCGCTTGTGTACCTCAACTGTATGACTTGGCTTGTGTACCTGAATAGTACCTCAACCCTTTGACATAGCTTATGCTATGTTATTCCGACTTTTCATATTGCCTCGCGTACCCGTGTCTACAGCAAGATTTGGGGCTGTGGATTTGATCATGGGGCGTCTATTTGGGAGTTGCAGATTTGAAGGTGTCTACAGTAAGACACTTGTACACAACTACACATCACTAATTTCACTATAAGTCATAAACATTAGAAGATTTTACAAAATAACCTCAATCGTTTAGACACACCCACTTCTAACCATGTCAGAGTATCATAGAGCTGATGTACCTCAACCATGAGATTGGGTGAGATTATTAATCTTTCGTGCAAAATGCCAAAGGGATGAAGGGGTGAAGATATAAATAATATCACCAAGAATGAGCTTGAATTTAGGAGTGAATATAAATACCGTCGCCAGGAATGACCTCATGATTCGACACATTCGTTCTATAATTAGAACATTTCGTTGCAGACTTGAAACATGTTTACGTGCTTTGTTTTTCCAACATGGAAAACTGTGAAATCAATTTCTAAAGTGAATTAGAAGAACGACTTTGTTAGGGTATTGATTTTGACTCTTAAAGTTGTGCAGTTTCTTGATATTAGTACAAGGACAACTGAACAAGGTGTTTGCACGTATAGTGGACGATGGGAAAACATCAGCACCAATACAAGATGGCTCCCGAGAACATATACCATATTTGTATGTTTGTTCTCATTTTTCTGCTGCTTATAATTTCTTTGTTCATGAATAAACTTCTGTGTTTCTATCTAGGATTTTCGGGTGTCCATGACTAAATTTCCATTTGAAATCTTGTTTTTTCTTTTTTTACAACCCTCCATTTTTTTTTTCATCTATGTCGTTTCCACATTTCGAGACACCTAATTCTCCGTTTAATATCTCTAAAAGTTTTTGAACAAGTATTATGAATTGTAAACTCTTGCAAAAACCTTTTCATGAATCAAGTAGTATGAGTCTATCCTCTAGTTTTTTTTTATTTTTTTTATTTTTTATTTTTTTTATTTTTTAAATTGGAAGTTAAAGACTTACCTTGAGACATGAGGATTGAGGTCATATGATAAAAAGTGGAAGGAATATGTTATTTGGTCATCATGGTTTGTCACCCTACATCTTATATCAACTTTCATTCCCCTCAACAATATACGGAGTACAAACAAATTACAAAGTTCATCATAATATCATAATATAACTATGCATATCTTTTTTCCTGCCCTCTTTGTTCAAGTGAATCTTACGTAAGATTATGTCGATTTATGATCACTAGATTGAAGATCCTTTTGAACAACCTGAAAATACTGCAAGAGCTGTTGCGCAATCTCGGCTAAAAAGAATAGCTGAAGCATTTCAGACCACATACCACTTGCTCATCAGTCCAAACCTAACTCGTAATTCTCTCATTCCCTCATTAGTACATCACCAACTATCCGGATTTTTCCCTGGTGCGGCATTTGTGTTTCCAAGTGCCGATGTAAGCCCATATCCAGAGTCCCATCAAAGTGCACCACGTCGCAACCATTTATCTTCCCAACATCAGAAAACATGGAAAAACCCGAAAGGGCAAAATGGTAAACAGTTACAGCCAGGACAACAAGTGTACGTAGCCAACCAACAGTTGCCGAGGGAAAAACATGGAAGCCAGCATCAGAATGTGGACCAACCAAAAACGGGCTCAAAGGGGAAAAATGGTCAACAACTATCTCCAGGACGACAAATGCCAGTAGCCAACCTACATTTGCCGAGGGAGAATTGTGGAAGCCAGCGCCAGAATGTGGAACACCCAAAAAACAACCCGAAGGGGCAAAATGGTAAACAATCATCCTCAGGACGACAAGTGCACGTAGCCAACCAACAGTTGTCGAGGGAGGATTGTGGAAGCCAGCCTCAGAATGTGGACCGACCAAAATCCGACTCAAAGGGGCAAAATAGTGAACAATTATCTCAAAGACGTCAAGAACACGTAGCCAACCAACAGTTGTCGAGGGAGATACGTGGAAGTCAGCGTCAGAATGAGGACAGGCCAAAAGCAGGCTCGAAGGGGTCAAATGGTAAACAATCATCTCCACGCCGACAAGTTCACGCAGCCAATCAATGGCTGCCGAAGGAGAATTGCGAAAGGCAGCGTCAGAATGTGGACCGACTAAAAACCGACCTGATGGGACAAAATGGTAAACAACTATCTCCAGGACAAGTGCACGCAGCCAAACGTCGGTTGTCGAGGGAGAAACATGGAAGCCAACGCCAGAATGTCGACCGACTAAAAGCGGGTTCAGAGGGGCAAAATGGTAAACACTTATCTTTAGGACAACAAGTGCACGTAGCCAAGCAACAGTTGCCGAGGGAGAAATGTGGAAGCCAACATCAAAATGTGGACCAACCAAAAACGGACTCAAAGGGGCAAAATAGTAAACAATTATCTCCAAGACGACAAGTGTACTTAGCCAATCAACAGTTGACGAATGAGAAATGTGGAAGCCAGTGTCAGAATGTGGATCAACCAAAAACGGGGCAAGCACATGTTCCACCAGTTCCTGCCCAGGTGGTTGGGCCGCGGTGGCCACACACTTTACAGCCAAACTGCATCAAATAATGGGCCTCTACCACTACCAGTTTTGGCGGCCGAAGCATTTTAAAATAAGAGTGATCAGTTCAGCTCTTTTTAGTACATTGAGGCCTATCATGTGGAGATGAAGAAACCTTTTAGTTCTGCTGCTCTTTTTACCTGGGTAGAGGGAGACTTGGCAAATGGGTCAACCGAGTCGGGTCAGTTCGGGTTTGCAAGAGTTCAGGTCAGGTCAGGTATGTTCAGGTCATTTTTGGTTTGGGTCATTTTGGGCCTGTTTTTATAAAGTTACTTGGAGATAATGATCAGTTTCCAACTATAAACATTTGGGTCAGGTCATATAGGGTCGGGTTAATTTGAGTTCTGTCAAGTTCGGTTCCTTAGTTCGGGTGTCGGGTCGGGTTATTGGGCTGGGTCAACTTTGCCAAGTCTAGTGGTACAAGTATTGTTTTGAGACAAGCGGCTTTCGAACCATGGTCAAGATCCAATTTGTAATGATTTTATCATAAACTAGACATCTCATAGTTGCTCTTTTTGCTGGTTTATGACTTGATCATGTCGATTTGGCTATTTATAGAACTGTAACAAGAAAATTATAAATATATTTTTGTGTTGCTCTTTAGTTGATAACAAAAACTTCTGAGAGACGGTCTCTCAATAGCACATGATGGGGAGAGGGACTCACTGCTTTTTCTATTTTCCTATTACGTCTCTCACTAAATTAGTGAGAGACGGTCTGTCACGAGACCTGGTTGATACTCTCTTCGTAATTACTTGATGTTTTCGTTTGACTTTTTACTGTCTTCTAGAAAACACTTTGACCAAGTTTATATGCCCTGATATATTATTATTTTTTGTAAAAAGAATATTTAGCAAATGCATATTACTTTGTATCTCATCATAATTTTTCGCAACTTTTTAAATATTTATGTTCAAAGTTTACATCCCATAATTGGTTAGCAAAGATGGTAAAAAGAAACAAAGAGAACAAAACAACCATTATATTATAGAATAAGACCTCCCTTTGATACGCTAAACACTCACTGTACAACGATCCTACACAATAATTATTGTTTCAAAAGGGCTTGGAACCGACTATTTTCCCCTTCAGAATGTCACTAGGAAGATGAAAATTACCGCTTGGGTCGAAATGAGATCAAAATTTAACCCAATGGTAACCGTAAGTTGCGAATTTAAGATCAATTCCGCAATCTCCAAAGAGGATATAAATCTATTCTGACGTTCACCAGAATATCGAGGGTCCGACCTTTTAGGTGCTAGTTCAGGTACAGATGAGGTCTTCAGGCCAAAACTAGAATTTTCATATAAAATGACGCTAATCACGACACAATTAGTAAACAATTCTTAATAACTTAGGCCAAACACGGTCATTCATCATAATCGCATAATTTATTTAGTACTCAACGAAACAATAAGCTCCAAATGAAGTCACCAATGAGTATAGAAAGAGTAGCTGGATAGAATGCGCTAATTAGCATACAGAGAATACCCAAAAAAGGCAGCGAGAGAAGGGATGAGAAAAATGTAAACCCTATATTCCCTCAGACAAACTGCGCTATAATTGAGAGTCTCGGAACAAATTATAAGCATATCTTCAACAGCTCTGCAATTCGATGGGGAGGTCCTTGTGTGTGTATACCACACCACTGTCGCCATCCACGACTTGGCCGCTTCCCCTAAGAACCCTGCATCATAAATGACTTCAGGTCAGCACTTAAAACTACTATTCTTGCATTTACGAGGCAGATTTTTTATATTCAGTACAAAGTCAGAAGATTGTGTTTTATGTTTCCAATTCATGCAGTCAGAGGCCGAGACAGGAAATCTTAACGCGGTTACTATACGCGAGTTGTGGGTTTTAATTTTTTTTATTAACAAAATTTGGGTGAAATGTGATAAAAAAAGTTGGGACCAGAGTCAGAGATATAAACAGACCATTTAGTTGTTAACAGCCCTTCAACACCAACGGGACCTCGAGCATGAATCCTACTAGTGCTTATTCCTACCTGTTGACGTCCAACAAAAACAGATGAGGTTTTCTCAAGAGATTAATATATATTATGGTTCTGTAACTGGATTAGTTATCAGGATTTCTGGAGCATACCTCGGCACCCAGACCAAAACGAGCCCCATCACAGAATCTTGTACTAGCATTGTGAAAAACAGCAGCACTGCAATTTAATATTATGAAGTTATATCAGTCTAGCATCAGTTGTATATATCGCATTATCACCCTATCGGTCAAAATCAGTCAAGTACGGTCATATTGGTCAATAACAGTTATAATGGTGAAGTATTGGATGTTAGTCGTGCACATATCAAAATATTGCCATCCGTAATATTTGACCGCCATAGAGAGAAACCTACGAGACACTGGCTTATGAGCCTTACCTATCAACTTGTTGCAAGAATTTTTCCGCAACTTTCTCATCTTCTGCTATAATGCAGTCAGTATGCGCACTGCAGCCAAACAATGTATAATCAAAGAGATGTAAAATTATATATCACAAATAATTTTTGAAAATCAGAATGCAGTATAAATATTCAGCTGAGGTTACATATGATATTGACGTAATGAAAGACAGAAAGAGTACCTTCCATGTTGATTAATATGTTCAATGGCAGCATACACATCATCCACTATCTCTACAGTGCATGCTGGTGAATTGTACTCCTTATGAAATGTCTGCGTTGCTAGGATATTGAGCCCATTCAAGGCACTTAGTCTTGGCCCAGCAAACAAGATAACTCCTGCATGAAAATGCACATATATTCAAGTTCTAACCATCAAAGGGGATAGAAAGAGAACGAGTGGGATGACTGGTACGAGAATAGATACCTTCAGATCTAAGATCAGCAATCAGAGAATTCAAGCCGCCACTCTGTAGATCCTTATGTACAAGGAGTGTTTCCTAAAAGCAAAGCATGTGTAACTCTCAAAAGAGGGAAAGAAGAAAAGAATACCCAAAAGCAGAAATGAAGAATTAGATTGGAGCAACAAACAGTTGAACTTTTAAGAAATTACCATTGCATTGCATGCAGCAGGATAGTCCATTTTTGCATCCAGAACAATTTTCTTTGCCATTTCCAAATCGGCAGATTTGTCAACATAAACATGACAAATTCCATCTAAACAGGAAAATCAAGCTTGATTAGTAAGATCACATCTGCCATCCTCGTAAGTCCTCACTATTTTACCGACTCAATTTAGAAATATCGGACAAAGGTCTCTGTCATTATTCAGTCCATGTGTCTGACTTGGCTATAGGTGCAAAACCAGGCGATGGTCTTTAAGGAGTGTTAGCGCACCGCTTGTCAAAGGCCTCATAATTTAAGGGCCCACAAAAATACAGTTTGAGTGAAATATGGAGAAATAGAGAAACGCGGCCTCCTTAAAGGTACCCAAATTTTTTTATTTTTAGTGCATAACTTACCAGCGTGTCCCAAAACAGGAATTTTGGTGGATTCCTTAATCTGAGAAACAAGTTTATTGCTACCTCTTGGAATAACAAGATCAATTACATCATCAAGCTGGAGTGAAAGTAGATATTGTTAGTTCAATATTCACACATGGCCCTTCCTCATAATTAACAATCGTATCGTCACTTACCTTAAGCAGATCAGGGATTTCATCTCTTGAGGTGACGAGACCAATTAGTTTCTCACCAACTTTATCTGGTAGGGCAGAAGTGATAACCTAAAACCAAGAAACGTCAGTTGACTAACAATACCCTCAAGTAGTTTCACGAACAGTTTTAGTAAAAACTTAAAAAAAAAAAAAAAGGAGGAAAACAAAAAGTGTAAACCTTGTGCAAAATCGCATTTGATCGCTTTGCCTCTTTGCCACCCTTTAGAAGAAGCCCATTTCCACTCCTTACCGCCAATGAAGCTATCTGAAATTTTTCCAGATGACCAACCCATGAGTAAATATATTTTGAGGTGCAATTAGACTACCAGTAATGACGTAGCTGAAAGAAACTCATTTGAGCAATATAATTAGACAAGAGGAAAAAAACACATTAAGAAGCTTATAAAAATAATGCAAGTTATGCAACTACAATTGATGCATTGCACTTGTAGGCTACGGTCAATTACAGTTTGTTTTTCAAATCCCAACAGTTTGTTTCCTATTGAAATGCGGTAAAACATAAAAACTTACAACGCTTAAAAGAATACGGCGAGTTAGCACAAGTATGCTAAGGATAGAAATCAAGGTTACACAAACCTGAACTAAAGCATCTGGACGTGATTCAAACACGATAAGAAGAACACCCAATGGACACGATGTTTTTTCCAAAACGAGTTCATCTGCAACCTGTGAAAAAACATAAGCTATGAGATCATGTACTCCGTAGATAATTAATGCTCTTAAATACCTTGGAAATCATGCTGAATATCGATATAAAGTTCAAATTCGGTCTGCAATAATTCTACTTAAGGTCCTAAGCAAAAGTAGAATTGTTAGGGAAATACTAATTCCGGAAAGACGGAAATAATCAAATAATACTTTAAAACTTTAATAAATAGCTTCCATAATCATGACTTGGAGACAGAGAAAGTACACTTTAAATACTGGCTGGATAAATTCTAGAAGCCAATGCTTCAGCTGAGGAACTTTTACAGGTGAGAGAAGCATGCGAAAGGGTTTGTTCATGTTGGAAGAAATGAAGACAAATTTACAACAAACAAATTGAGCAAGGAAACAATAAGAACCTCAGTTCTCTTTAAAATTTGTCCAATAGGATCTTCCATATCAGCAAGAACGCGGATTGATTTAGCAAGACTAGAAATCTGCAGAGGAATAACCAAAAGACAGAACATGAATATCATACAGCTATCTAAATAATCGGATGTTATCAATTTAATGTTACCAAACTAGCTAAATATCACTGTATGACTGTATCCCATTTATATTTATACCCTTTGACTTTGATAGCTGACATTCACCGCTAATATCTCATAATACCGTTATAGAACTTTTCGTGAAAACTCTGGAAAGAAATTATGAAAATAATTGTTTTGATAAATCAAATGAGACAAATTTGACGTTCATCACAAGATAATTGGAGACATAATGGTCAGAATCAAAAGAGGACTATATAAATGGGATGAAGTTAGTCTTTGACTTTTAGTTTAAAATTTAGACTCTTAAAGTATATTTCGATGTCTTGCCTTGCCAGGTTTCAGGGCTAAGCGAGCCACCAATGAACTATCATATCCCGCTAATTCTGCTGCAGCGACGTCAAGATCATTTTCATTCTTGATCAATGATTCATTTGATTCCAAAGCGTCAGCTATGTCTAGCAGAACCTTTTTCCTTTCTTGCGAAGTAAGTGCCTGTTAAAACAGATTTAGTAGCAAAAGTTATAGTTTCTGAAGCTTAATGATCCAAAACAATATAATCTTTGATAATGGAAGTATATTAATGGCACGGCCTTGTACCTGAAGCCTCCTAGAGCACTCTCTGGCTGCAACTGCCATTTCACGTGCACCAGTTTCTTTAGCTGAAACCCATAAATGAGCCTCTTTGTGGAATAAGGTGCCAATTCGCTGACCATTAAGCACTTTGATGATATTGTCGGTTGCTTTACCACTGGAACAGAGACAGAACAATCACGTAAGAGAAAACACGAGAAAGACACCATTAAAAGGGTTGACTAGCATAACTAGCAATATGTAAGCAATGTTAATATGAAATCTTAATGATGCCAAAAGGAGTAAAGATACATGCAATCAAGAATAAGGACTGAAATTAACACAAGAAATTCGTATCTATAGTAAAACAAGTACTCCCTTTGTCCACGACAAACTATATTCTTTCCAATTTGGGATGTCCAGAATAAACTTCCCGCTAGGAGTCTTTCCTTTTTTGTATTTGATTTGTGTTAATATTGTTTGTGACCCCGGTCTTTCCTCAACGTACATTTTCATCCACAAATTAATATGTTCCTTATGTTTTGTGCAAAACACCCTAGGAAGTCTATTGATGGAAGGAAGTACTAAAAACACTACTGTAATATGCAATTATGGCCTTGTAGAAGGTTAGATAACAGCTACAGGGGTAAAAGTAGAGACATCCACCCAGAGGGAGGACATCATTTTACAATGACAACTGCAACACAGCAACACTTCCCATGGCCTAAACTATTTATCTATATTCGATGTTATAAAACCCTTCATAACAAAGTAAAAGACAATTCGAAACATAAAATTGTCAGGTTAGCCCGAATATTTTGGTATGTTTCAGGACTTAACTGTTATTAAAAAAAACATAGTAGCCAATACCCCATTCCAAGTAGGCTAAAACATTGGCAGTTGATTTTAAAAATGCTAAAACATTGACGGTTGAAGCAACTATATACACAATCACGTCATTAGTAAAAGACACACCTAACATGTGCGGAGTAATTCACAGTGAGCACTAAAAATCGTAAGAATAATAAACAGGCTAGCAGGCACCGGACTTATGAGACTATATAATGGCACTGACCTAGCAATAATTACTGGAATTCCAGCATAAGCGGCATAAACGGCTGCTTTCACTTTAGCAGTCATACCACCTCTGCCCAACCTAGACTTGTCCCCAAAAGTGATCTCTCCCTGGTGCTTCTCTTTAACATAAGTGGAGATAAGTTTTGATCGGGGATCACTTGGTGGGCCACTATATAGACCGTCAACATCACTTAACAAAATAAGGAGATCTGCTTTTAACTCCAATGCGAGTAGAGCTGCTAAACTATCATTATCCCAAAATATACCAGAAGAATCCTGCAATTTATCTCAAACTGCCACAATTAGAAAAACGGAAGGCTACAGAAGAAAACGTCCTAGAGTTGTAGATAAGCAAAAGAGTATTTTCAAACATTTAATATAAATACAAGATAATTCAGACTGTTAATGGATCAAGTTTTAAAAACACTGCAAGAAGTGGAATTCTGGAATTTCACAATGATCCTTAGATTTTTCCAAGCATAATTCTGAGAATCAATCCCTACATGCTTTCCTTTTTCACCTCAGATATAGTTCTTCATTAAACATCCGATACAATGGCAAAAGCAACCTCAAGCTGAGTATTTAAAACAAAATGTGCGGTTACTTGTTTTTGAGCTATCCTGGTCACACGATGACAAACTTTTACCTTGTTTAATAAACAACCCTGGTTACAAGCGGAAAAAAAGATCCATCAATGAAAGTAAGTTAGCAAAAAGTGCATACCTCATAAGGAGCTCTCCTGGTACTTACTGCATCGTTCTCATTCAATATAGGCACAACCTTTAGATCTAACAACTGATTTACAGTTTCAGTTAATTGTGATCTGAAATGAGTATCCCTAAAGTCATTGTCCGTCACAAGTAGTTGAGCAGAAGTCAGATCCAGCTGCAAAACATGCATCACATAATTACATTCTGCAGATACTTACAGTCAGCTTTGTAAAAAAAAATAGTTACCTGACTAAACAATGTATCATAAAGCGCCATAAGACCATTTTGCCCAACAGCAGCACATGCTTTCCCATCAAGTTC
>VHZZ01000011.1:197483-209698 GCA_009801015.1 Silene noctiflora
AAATGGAGAGATTCCGGACCGTATAAAATGTTTGGTTGTCATGATTGCTCCATGAGATGAAAAACCCGCCGTTGGTTGTTGATAAAATAGAAACGTCGCTGTTGATGACAGCAGCCACTACCAATCATTTGGGTTGATATTTGCTAAATGCCAAGTGGCAAATTTTGCGAGGTCCGACGAATATCCTTCGAAATCACTTTTTAAAAAAAAATAAAAAAAGATAGATGCAATTCTAATGGTTGCATTTAAGGTACCAAAAAAGGAAAAAAAAAACTTAAAATCAAGCATTAATGACATCAATTTACACGTAAATGTATCATAAATTTCTGATTTAATTCCATTTTGGGAACGAATTTAGTTCTTAAAAGGCTGTATTTATCATTGCCGTTTTTTTCCTCTATAAGAAAGTAAACATTTACACCAAATTTAGGTCACGAGTACCAACATTAAGATAACTTTTTTCATGTTCTCTTTATGCTTTTGATAACTTTTTTACTAGTAATCGTGTCCCAAAATAGCTATTTATTAATGTTACAATAATCATGGTGTAAAACAGTATTATATTAATAGACGATCCCTTTATATAAACAATAGCTATTGTATAAGACAATATAACATTGTGATGCGGAAAAGATAGTGTATTTATTAACAATAATCGAATAATCTTTTTAGAAAAATAGACCGTCTTATTCTAGCTTTTGTATTACGGTAATTCTTGTGTGAAACGATCCCATTATATAAAAAGACAACTCATTTATTAACAATTAATGAATAATTTTTTTTATAAAAATAAACCGTCTCATAGTGTGAGACCGTCTTATTCTATAATGTGTGTGTAATTTTGTATTATACAAAACAACTCATTTATTAAAAGCAATAAATTAATGCTTCTATAAGAAAATCCATTTTGTCATTAAATGTGACTTGACTTTTATAAGTGAACCATTTTATATATTCTATGACTTGTATCTTGTAGTTAGGGGAGGTGTTCAAATGTGGGCTTGGACAGAACATGGGCCGGACTCACGTTTAATTTTTGGCCCACGGATAAGCGGGTTGGCGGGTTTGGGACGGGTTAGTGGACTGGACCTTTGTATTTTGATTAAAATGCCTTGTCCGTACCCACTGTCTTAGCAGGCGGGATGGGTCGGGTTCAATGGACGGGACGACCCATGAACAACTCTATTAGGGGTGTAAACGAGCCGAGCCAAGCTGAGCTCGGCTCAGGTGGGCTCGGCTCAAAACTCGTCGAGCCTAAAAAATTTAAGCTCGAGTTCGGCTCGAGAAAAGCGAATCGAGCTCGTTTTGTCATACATTTTCACTTTCTCACCTTTTAAATCTAACTAAATATAAATATTTTTAAAAAACAACTAAATTATAAATACTAAAAAATATTATATCATAACATACTTATATAAATGTCAAAATAACATATAACTTGAAATAAAAATGATATTACAATATAAAGATTATACAAAAAAAAAATTATAAACGAACTTTCGAGCCGAGGCTTGCATAACTCGGGCTCGTATTTAGCTAAGCTCGGCTAGAGCTCGTTTTGACCGAGCTGATTCCAAGGGCTCAACGAGCCTGCTCATATCACTGACAGCCCTACTTGTAGTTGCATTACTTTTGGTTTTAATTTTTATTTTTAATTGTAAAATAAGGTCATTCCGTTAATGGTTAAAAACCCTTAACAGCCCGTCTATCAGGAGGCCTATTATTTTTACAAGTAACCCACATAAAATATATATCCAACTAAAATTACATTTCATTTACAGAATTTAAAGCAGCCCAGAGGAAAAAATCCGTAGGCAATAAGATGAAAAATGTACTCGAAAGGATCCAAAAGTTTCCGAATAATTTACACTACTCAATCTCTTCCATGTCTGACGATGTCTCTTCGGAATCTAAGTAACTAACAAAACATCAAAATAATAATCGAGTGGTAGAACGTAGAAAAAGCAGAGAAGACGATCAACTTCATAATATTACGATGAAGAGCAAGCTTTAGACGAAAAACCAGAGTTTGATGAAGAGTCCTAAAGCAAATTGCAAGACAAAAGCAGCTATCAAAACCACCATGAGATCGTTCCCCTCGACACTTGACCTGAGGTTTGAGGCAACAAAGCAGGCTGACACACCACTTGCTAAGAGTATGACCACCCACCTCAGGAATTCCAACGGAATTACGAGCACAAACTGCAGTTTATCACAAATTGTGTCAAATCTTTATGGAAGCGATTATTTCAGTGTCATGAACTGATAGACAATGACAAGATTGTTACGGAACCTTATCGCAGCTAGAGACACCATATCTTAGCAAAATAGAAATATGTGACGACATAACCTTGTATACGACTCAAATAACCAGAACAGAATAACTCGAATCGGGACCTAAATACTAATTACGGAGTATTAAATAGTTAACCTTATCTGGAATGATCCGAATAACCTAATAGGAGTATAGGACTGATTTAAATCACACTTTTAATTTATCAAAGTAACGAATGACAAAAGCCAATACAGGGCCCAGAAATAACCAAACCCAAACCGATTCACGACCTATGACCATTGACCAAAAAAATGACCTTACTTGCCCTGAAGAGAGTCATATACCTGAAATGACCTATCAAAAGAATCATGTAGCCCACCGAGTCGTTCGCCCGGTCTAGTACTATTGAGGGCCATTAAATGTTAAAATGTCAAATAGCCAAATCAGGTAAACACTAATGGAATGTCAAGAATATCTCCTCAGCAATTAAGGAAACAAATCAAATAAAATAATTGTCCACGTAAATCATGGGATACCATGATTCCTATTATCAATCTTGCATATACTTAGCACTAAATATGTATATTATGCCTTATTTGAATTCTATGTAATTATCATGTTCACATGTACTTGTAGTGTATAAATACACCCTCTTGTAACATCTCGTTTATGCAATTCTCAATGATAAAAACCGTTCTCTTATATTTTCTCTAAACTCTATCATGGAATTGGCTATCTAAGGAACCTGGCAAGCAAAAGTTCCTCAAATTCAATCATAGCCCTTTCCCATATACAATGAAATGTAGCAAGGGCTGTTTTTGTTCGTTAGACTAATATGGTAATATCTCTCAGTGATACCTAGTGCAAGGCTGCAAGCTAAAAGAAGGGCTGGATGGAGTTTAAATATTTTATTCAAGCAAAACTTACCAACATTAATCAAAGAGTAGATACTAGTGGACATACAAATGCATATCTGTTAGAGATATTTAGGAATATGGTATATGTGAATATACCATATAAAATAATATTGATATTATTTGGTATAGAAAATATTGTCTTACCAATATTAGAATATCCTAGCTAGTATTATATAAAACAGAGAATTGTATTATTGATGTTGTGTTCTTGACGATTACAATAATACCGTTTATATAATACTAGCTAGGATATTCTAATATTGGTAAGACAATATTTTCTATACCAAATAATATCAATATTATTTTATATGGTATATTCACATATACCATATTCCTAAATATCTCTAACAAGATCGAAATTTGAAAGACGAATAGATATAAATGATGGAGGATACTTACACAACTTAGAATGAAGATGAAGAGTGAATAGCCCCACATGCACCAGAAGCGTACAAGGCTGGCAGGTGACCCCATATACTGAAGTAAGAAATAAAATGCTAATGGCACCACTATTGCATATCCATAAACTGCAGTTGCTGCCAAGCTCATAAAACTGACGTTAAAACTCCAAGTTGAACTCCCTATTAAGTATGTTGCCAGATTTCCCAATGCAGCAATCACAAAGACGAGCGTTGTAGAGATCCAGATAAGACCATAGCTGAAAAATTCATGACCTTATCACAGTCAACTTTGCGTTTACAAAGGAAGACAAGTCCGAACATAGATATATAATGTAGGATACAGAATCAACAATCAATTAGAATGGTTTTCATGCCTTCTAAAATTTTATGTTTTCAAGCATGGGGTGGAGAAAATATCTAGAGAACTGAAGGATATATATGGTTATTTGGTAGCCCTTGAACTACTCTGAGATGCTGACAGGATTGATACAACAAACTTTTCCATGCACATAGATAAAATATTAACATTTACAAGCGTCTAGAATTATGTCAATAGAAATGTTCACACTATGCCGCATGAACTTCTAACTTCTTGGGCTACTTGATCCAGTATTCCAAGTCACACCTTTCCAAGAATTACTCTTGGAAGGATTTCCAAGAATTACTTTAAAACAATGAGGATGTAAAATACGTGTTTATGTTTAATGAAGTTTTAGCATGATCCTGAAATGTTTACACTCTCAGAATTTAAAACACATATAGCGGTATGTTTAATGAAGTTTAAGCATATTCCTAAAATGTTCCATTTCCAGTGGAGCCAAAGACTCGCTACCCTTTGGTTCTAGATTATGATGGAATAAAGTAAAATGGCTCACTAAACTGGCTGCACTTCTTTCTCTTGTGAAGTATCAGTCCTTCGATGCAATTCTCGACGCAATTTTCATCTTGGATCATTCGGAAACAGTCTCTCTGTGTAATGTAATGTTGTATTCAGGCACTGGAGTAATGTAATGTTGTATTTATACTTCATGAGTATCATGACAAAGTCCAGACACAAGCTTGCTCATCATGAAGGCTAAAATTAGTAGAATAGCGCCAGTTTGAATTTGTCATCTGAATTTGCATGGACTAATGTTGGTTTTTCTAAGCTCAAGTGCAATAATCATGAGAACAATTCAAACTGGATTTCGTACTTCTGCATGATAAGGCTATGTGCCGCTCTCCATCGCTAGCTAGGATAACTGAACCTATTTACTAGTTTCTTTAGCAGTTTAAGGAAATCAAATGTCATATTTTGCTTGAGGCAATGGGAAGTCAGGAACCACTAAAACGCGGCAGACGACAGGTCAGTATGTGACTGGCAATCACAAACCGCTGCATGTCTGCACCCTTATAGATAGAGTGATAGATCAAAGTAGAAGAAAGCAGATACTCACAGATCAGGATTTGCATCAATTTTGCTGAAGAAATCACCCGTTCGAGGATCTAAGGAGCTTAGCAATCTATTGAGAACAATATCTGTGTCCACATTAAAGTACTGTGTGTATGAAGAGACGCTGAACATTCCCTGCCAGGTATTTGCCGGTGGTGGTCCACCTCCTTCTGAAAAACATCATGATATCAGTGTCACTGAAGTTGAAAAAATTCAAATACAATTGGCTTAAAGATGCAAGCTCAAAGCATTTCATCCCACAACAAATTCTTCCATGGTTATGAATTCAAACTTTTATTAAATACTTTCCAAAAAAAATCCTAGGGAAGATCTCGATCCTCGAGTAAAACATCACAAGTAGGTCCGGATACAACAACTTCAAATAAATAATTTTGACAAAATTTCATATACTCATGGTGCCAACTGAGAAGTGAGAAATAGAATTTGAAAAATATGAAAGAAGTAAAGAATTGTGCAAGCTCTGCAGATTTATCTAGCTAAATCTTCTAGGTCAAATCAACACACTCTGAATATAAAAAACATGATGTATAGTCGCCATAATAAAGGCACCAGGTAATTTGAACATGGAAAAAAGTATCATGATCATCATATTGTCTCTAATGATGACAAGTTATGAGAGTAACGCCTCTAATGATGACAATTTAAGGGAGTAAAGCCAGTTGGCAAGCTTTCTCTGGAACGCTGCTGTTTTATATGACAATGCAGGACTCCCAGATAAAGATACACTTTATAGAAGTAGAATCTTACTACAAATCTTGCAAATTTAATACACCATTCAATTGCAACATCCTCCATTTCCATTAGTTCCTGCTAAAATTTCACTTAAATGCTAAGAACATGCCATCCTAAGAAAGCCATAAGCACTAATGTAACATACCGCTAGAACTCGTAAGATTCTGATATCCCGGTCCCTTATCTCCACCTTGTTGTGGCGGAAATATTTGCAGATTTGCTTCAGGCCCTACAAAACCCCACACAAATTACTCAAAGTTCTCATCAGACCATCAACAATAACTAATCCAATGCAAAATCTAACAAATCACTAGTTTGCACATACCACGATAAGCATTCCCTTTTGTTTCCTCAGATATAACAGCCTGCAACCAATTAAAGTCAACTCATCAAGCCAAAAAATCACAAAACGGGACAATTTGTACACATACAGAGGCTTCACTTAATGTTATATTCCCTAGTTTACAAATGAATTAATGGCATGGTAGTTATTAGGAAATATTGGTATTATGTCAATAACGTAAATTAGGAAATTATTGTATTTTTCTTTGACAGAAACCCACAAAGGGCTTATTTCATCACGGCTAAATCAATCGTAGCTACATCAGCACTATTTTGAGGAAGAGCGTCTGACCAAAATCTTCTACCGTAGCTCTATGGATTAACATGCGCTAAAGCATGAGCCACTCTATTAGACTTCCTATAAGTGCTATAACATACGAAAACTCAACATGTCCAAACAAATTACATAAAGAAAAACTATCATAGCAAATTAAAAATATGTCACTCCTCCCTTGCTTCCGTCGCTTCAATCTTCGATGACTCCCAAACAATCGCCTTCAATGATCACTCTCATGCATCCCGATCTCTACCCTCTAGCATCACTTTGAGCACTGCTTCTGTCTAAGCCATCTTTGGCTTCTTCGACCTCTGCGTTTGAATGGCTACTCTCCAATTACCTTACCCAACTCCTCTTTACACACCACACCCATCCCCACTTCCACACCCTCTAAAACAACACCTGCATCAAAGTTGATCTAATAGACTCTTATGCACGGCCTCACCCACTCTACACCTCACTAAAATAGAAAGGTCTCATCCTTCGACCCCCGCCTTGCCTTTGATTCGGTACCCCTGCCGTTGGTCCTCCCTATGAATCCCTCCTCCCCTCGCATTTCCCACATCAACTCATAAACGAATTGAACCACCACTGCCATTGAGCACCACTTCTCCCCCTCAAATATTATCTTATTCCACCTTTTCAAAATAGCCCAACATCCTGTCATGACCTCCAGTCCTCCATCCATTCCCTCACTCCCTCAATCCCTACTACCTCAACACTGCCTCTGCCCACTCCCTCACCCGCTGAAACCCAAACCTCAAAGACACGTGTATGATTTAGTTTCCTTTCTCGAGCAAGACTCTAGCTTGTGTATACATAACCATCCTATAGTGTGAGACCGTCCATTTCTATATAAAAACACTCATTTATTGATAATAATAAATGACTGTTTAACCAAGACCGTCTCACACCGGTCTCATTCTACAATTTAGGACATACATACCGTATTCCTCAATGCAAAGGATCATCAGTCTCATCTTACAATTCTACGCATACCACGGTCTCACTCTCATCAAATCCCTACCTTTAAAACCTAACAACAATTTCCTCAAAAATCAATCCAATAAATCGAAACAAACACTTAACCTAACCAACATGCAACACAAAAATCCAGCTCAAACAACAAGATCACGCCTAAACGCAATCAAGAAAACCTAATAATCATTCGAAACAATTCGATTGCTCAAACATCGCGGAAACAATTAAACAAATTAATAGCAATAAATCATTCGAAAAATTCAATTCAATCAGGCTACATTATTCAGCACCAAAACACCATCAAAAATTCCAAAAAAAACAAAAAAAATTGAATTAATTAGAGAGAGTGAAAGGAACATACAGGAACAGAACCGAGTAAATGAGAGCTAGGGAGATTAGAGTAAGGGTCTTCCTCCATTATCGTCAAACCTTGAAGCTTCAAAAATTGATTGAATATGGAAGTATTATTATGATCGAAAATGGAGGTTATTTATTTATGCGACTTTTTGAAGAAGTATTTTGTGTGGGAAATAATTAAAAGTACGGATATCGTCAAACTTGTGACGGGTCAAATAATACCTGATTGGGTAGATAAAGACAAGCTATTTGCCGTGACGGAAATATCCGTCACAAGGAAGACGACTTATTGTATTAACTAACTATGTTATTATGGGAGACTGGGAGTTAATCAACGGCGTTTAGTTGGTTAGGAAAAAAAAAAAAAAGAGGAATTTGTCTGAGCCCGGGTTCGAACCGGGGACCTCTAGTGTGTGAGACTAGCGTGATAACCGACTACACCACCCAGACCTTGTTGTTGAGTAAACTGTGTTTAAATTATATTTAACTGTTAACACAGGTTAGAATTTCTGTTCGTTTAATACATTTTTCCCAAAAATCTCCTACCTACTAAAAGAATAGGTGGATCTCTAAATTTTCCCGCCTAAAATTTTAGTATCTAAAATTAGTTGGTTATTATTCTATCCGTAAAAGATTTGTCTCCACGGGTTTTATGATAAAAAAAATTATTTGAATTTCTATGAAAATATAAGAAATTGTGCATCAAAATTATATTAATAAAATGTTTTAAAATAAAATGATTATGAAAAATGATCTCATTAAAATAGACATTTCTAACATTACTCAATCCTCTCGATTACTTTTCAATATTGAGTTTTTTTTTTTCAAATCAAAATATACAGATGACGAACGCATAAAAAAATTAATGAATTGTCAAGTTATAAACTAAGAAATAAAACTTCATATATATCATGCATAAATTACACGGGTCTATATTAATAATACATTAAAATGTTAAACCTCTATATATACCACGCATATTGCGCGGGATCTAAACTAGTTAGTCAATAATTGTTTATTTAGGTATGAGTAATGAGAACTTGGGTAATTATGATTGGGATGAGTTACTTTTCTTTTGGATTTAATTTCGGCCCATTTCACTTTAGTTCAGCTTTATTAAGTTCACTTCAGTTTCATTCAGTTCAGTTCAGTACAGTCAGCTCTTCTCTTCATAAATTAACTTTTACTTTTAAGTTCCAATAAGTTCAGTTTAGTTAATCAGTTCAAACAGTTTCAGTCTCAAATAACAGTACCTTAAATTATACTCTGTATCAATTACAAATACAAAGTATATACTTCATTGAGAAATTACACGGTTTAACCTTATTATTCAGCTTTCCCTGTTATATGCTTGTGTTTTTGAAATTTAACGATATACATTTAGATTTTCAAAGTTTTTTTTGGACTTAAAAACAATTTTTGTTCAAACACATCATACATTTAAAAGTTAATAGTAAATTCTCAAAAGCTTAAATATCATCTTTTTCCCCATAAAAATAGAAGCCCCAATTGTCCAAGGACAAAAATATGATTTTTGAGTTTTTAAAAAACTATTTTTAACTTTTTAGAAAATGGTGTGTTTTGCCAATTTGTGCTTTTTTTTTTTTAAAAAAAAAAAAAAAAAAAAAAAAACTTTTGAAAAGCAAGGTCAAACACACGCTAAGCTTAAAAAATAGAAACTCATTTTTATCAAACTACGCCGAACATGTTCTAAATATCTACCATGGCCCTCCTTCAACTGTGCACCACAAAAACCCTATCTCACCTATCTTCATGGGAGTCATCACAAACCGGCTCGACCAACTATACAAACTACCATTAAAACCTTCTCATCCTCTACCATGGTGTCACACTGGCCATTGAGGAGTCCACTAGAGAGCGGAACGATAAATGATGTTTAATAAAGATGATGGTGTGATGGAGGCAGACGCCGATGACGTTGTATAGAGGATCGTCAACAATGTGTATACAAAGGCCCCTGCACATTGAGGTCTAAAGGCCAACAGCAAACAAAAGTACTGATGATGATGACCAATCAGCGATTTTGCAGTATACCGAATTAATGGGTACATTTGCTCATTCAAACAGTGACATTAAGGCTTTCTTTTCTGGAACTATGCCCACAAATGGAGCTAATAACAGCTGCCGTTACCAATATACAAAAAAAAAAAAAAAAAAATTACATTGCGAAATTGGCACCAACTAAGAAAAAAAAGCCTGCGTAAAAATCCAATTGTTTCCAACTGATGTGCTCCGATTGTTCTTTAAGATCATAACTCAAGCTCGGTATGATGAAGCTTCAGAAGACAATACAGGTAACACGCCTTTTCTTAATCAATTCTACAAGTGACATTTTTCATTTCATGTAGCTCTCCAATCATTCAACTGGCACACAGAGGAAGGCAGATCAAACACAAGTAAAGATACAAACATCAGAAAGAAATCGTCTCTCAACTCTAAACGACATAGTAACATTGCTTATGCTTTAATTCTATATTTTAAACGTCAGATACTAAAGAGGAGAAAGCAAAAACATTAAGAGACCAAACACAGCAGCAATATTTAGAGCAGCAGGCAAAATCTAACACAGCCCAAGCAAGTTAACGTGAACCAACCGCCTGGACCAGAACTAAGAATGACTTATCTCAATAGTGATTTAGAGTAGTAAAAGAACACTAATAACCCCAACCACCTACCTAACACAAGAATGACATGATCGGTGATCCACTAATACCCTTATACAAAACCAACTCGGCTTCCTGATTTCATGCTATTGGCAGCAAGTACAATGCTTCTGCTATTCTCTAACACTATAAAGCAACGTTAGCAGCAAAATTCACTTCCTTTTCCAAGTATGGGCCAACAATTACTGCACAAAACCTTTCTCCATTCACAAACCTTTCTGCTTTCTCCCCACTTCCCAACTTCCCTAGTTAGGTTTTATGGATCTATGCGTCTCTCCTTCTAAAAAAAAAAAAAACACATCTTGTAACTTTATGAAGAGCAAATTGAAATGTGTTAGAGAGGTCCTTAAAGTAAATTTCGAACGTTTTTGGTCCTTAACCATATGAAAACTAAACAAAGTAGAGGTCTTTATTAGAGAGTTTACTTGGGGGAAAACCATAGTTGATAGTTCTCTCTCTTTTAATGGCTTTTTCTTGATACAATTAAATTGGAATAATCCTAAAGCTATTACAACAAGTACTACGACTCCAGGAGTCATGGTTATAAGTTAAGTTCATTGTAGTAAGCATATAAATATGTGATGAAGAGTACACTAAAAATATAGTGTCGCAAAATTTCTGGTTCAACCTTGGATCCCTGAAAGATTCTTAATCATAAAAGTGACCCTCCAAAAATGACCCTTTTTATACACTTGTAAATCAATAGAAAATTGAGTAAATGAAAACCAACATGAAAACTCAGATGATCATGCACCAAAATCAATATCCTTCATTTTCACTATTTAGAGAGGGGTTGATGCCGTTAAGTATGATCCGAGACTAAAGGTCGTAAACAGCATAAGAGGTAAAATAAATAAAAGAGAAATCACTGTAGATATTAACAGCAGAAGGTAATATGAAACTACAAACCTACTTTCTCAAATCACAGGTAGCATAATGTTGCAGGGATTACATCTTTGTCGACAAAAAGTTGTTCTTCTTTTCTGCAGGTTTAAGAATCTGAAAAGAGCACATCAAGTTCTCGTCAACACTCATCATTGCTCCGGCATTATCAAATTCACCGCAGTAATTGGGGGCTGAGAATATAGTAACCAGCTGCCTGTCTGCAAAGAATTCGTAACCGTCCTCTACCACCTAAACAAGTCAAATTGTGAGGGAAACAGAGTAATATTTAACCAACAGAAAACAAGGAGTAAGACCAAAAACTTCTATCCGACGGCCATACATGTGAGACTAACCCTTTAACCCTACAATAAGGGAGGAATATATAAGGATTTCGGATCAACTAACACGTGAGACGGTATTACATTAGAGTGTCCAATTGGGGAGTAAAATATCAACAACAGACAATAAATAACCTGATGAGCACGGCAAACTAGGTCCAAATCATGCTTTGACAAAAATTCTGACACCTTATCAGCACCAAAGGTGTAGGAAACCCCTCTATCATTCATTGCCCATCCCTTAACATCAGGGCCAGGATCTGCCCATAGCAAATCACAAAGAAGACCAGTGTCGGGCACAGCAGTAGGACGAGGTAAGTTTCTAATTTGGTCCATGTTTTGGAGGTCCGGAGAAAGGCCACCATGCATGCACAATATTTTGTCATCTATTAAGGCTGCCACAGGCAGGAAATTGAAGCAGTCAGTGAAGGTCTTCCAAAGTCTGACGTTAAACCGTCGCTTGCATTCGTCATAGAAGCCATATATACGATTAATGGAAGCACACTCATGATTTCCTCGTAAAAGAAAAAAGTTCTCGGGATACTTAATCTTGTAGGCTAGCAGAAGGCAGAT
>VHZZ01000011.1:234894-246393 GCA_009801015.1 Silene noctiflora
GTTCCTTTAGCTTTAGGTTAGGTCCATTTGGGTCAGATGAGTTTATCAGGCCTACTGATTAATAGCTTCTTCATGTGTTAAATGGTGACTATGTCGTGTACCGATACTTAACTCTAAATGATCACAATTCACAAAGTATCACTACACTTTGAAAACCATTTTGCTGCAGAACTGTTATAATTGAATTTTTAAGCTACTTCCTTATTTCCCTTCTTGCAAACATGGAAGTCCGTAAGGAATGGAAATCTCTGGAAAAGTGACACTATCACTGACTGCATTAGTATACTGTATACAGAGTGGATTTGGTGTGAAGCAGATCCTATGATAGTTTCTAGTCGGTATAATGATGGTTTGTCTCTAGTCACTAGTGTAAAAACACATGTATGAAAGATCAATAATTGATGTGGCCTTGATGAAACCTGGCAAACGGTCATGCGGGTTGCTTTGGGGATTCTGATGCGCTGTTATCGTGTCATTTGGGTACGGATCAATTTTAGTTCTGAGAAAGTGGATTAAGGGTTGGATCAATTTGGTATTTTCAGCATCATAGTTACTATGGTATTTGTTTTAAAATACTCCATAGTAATTTTAGTTGATTTTTTGGATAAATTGTCTGGGATTGGATTAATTACGGTTCAGGTATACTAGTGTTCTTTTAGCTTCGTGTTAGGTCCAGTTGGGTCAGATGAGTTTATCACGCCTACTGATTAATAGCGTCGTCATGTGTTAAATGGTGACTATGTCATGTGTATCTCAACCATTAAACAGTATTTCCTTCAGCTATATATCATCCTTTTTCTTTCGGTCTAGCCGACATTTCTGTTTTCGGTGTTGCACGTGGGATCTGTCCAAGCTCTCGGGGATAATTGGAAAAGCTGCACTTCATGCCATTTTTTTTCCTGATTTTGGTATCTTTGTCTTACAGGTTAAATGAAGAAATGAAAGACTTGGACACCTTAGCGACAAATTTGTATCCTTTATGATCTCCTCATTCGATTTCATTCATCTTGGCATTCTGTAACCTTATCGATACTGATTCATGTACAATTTATCAATTTACACCATTGAGGTATTCGTGATGCCGAGGATAAACCACAACTTGGATAATTCAAATTTCTTTTTTCAATCTCTTCTCACCCATTGCATTCCTTAATTGTGAAACAGAAATTTGCTGAAAAGGAATGTGGATGCTTTGGACTCAACAGTGAGCCGTTTGGTCCAGAAAGGTGGTAGACAATTTCCGTTGTTTGGTTAGTATTTTGGTTCGGGTGGGATTTATTGTTTTTTTGTCGCAATCTCGCTTCATGGCTTTCTAATCTAATCATTTTCCTACTAATCTGAACAAATGTGATCTGTCTGCTGACTGTAATTATACTGATCTTTTGTTTCTGAGCCGTTTGGTCCGGGAAAGCAATGTTTAATAATCATTTTCTCAAAGAAATGACTGTCTAACCTCACATCTTTGATAATACCTGAAATTTTCCACGGAATTTGTCAAGTATTATGGATTGATTTTAGGGATGAAATATTTGTATCTATGGGAAGCAACCATTTCATAAATGTCTCTGGCCTTGGGCCTGCCTGGATATTTATATTTGGGCTATTTTAAGGCCCAATTTGTCTGTATAATGGATCGGATATATATGCTCGAGGACGCCCAGGTCCGTGAACTACTTGGGCTAGTTAGGCCCCATGTTTTTTGGTCTGATTTCAGTTCAGTTTAGTTCGGTTTGGTTTGGTTTGATTCAGTTCAGTTCCAGTTATTTCATTTTTTACGATTCATTTAAATTTAGTCATTCCCTATACACTTTTGTTCGAAGTGTTTCATTCGAAAAGAACAGAGCCGTGGCATTCTTCCATTCAATTTAATAATTTATACGGTTTTTTAAGTTTTTATGGTCGGTCAGGCGAAGGCGATGACTTTTTACTGACAAATATTTCATCCCTGAAATCGATTTCAATTTTTTTTTTTTAAAAGAAAGGGATTTAACTCTATTAGCTGACAAAATGTGTACCTTATTTTCACAATTTTTTTTTTCTAAAATATTGTGTAAAACTGTATGTAAATAATAATCGGTGTGTTGAACTCTGTAATTGGAGTTGCTATGTTTAACCAGTAAATCTCTCTTACAACGGTAATCTATGCCTTAATTTGAATACTAGTCAAATATGTTCTTATTTGCATATACTCCTTCTCATTGAAAACGGACACTATCCGTCACAAGCTGAAGACAGATAGTACTCTCTCACAATATGAAAGTGGCACTACCCATGGGTGCTCCATTTCTCCCCCATTTGTCCTCGCACTTGCCTTATTGTGAGAGGGAAATTATCCGTCTTCAGCTTGTGACGGATAATATTATTCGTCACAAGCAAGACGCTTTGTTTAACACAAATCCACTTGAACCGGTAATATGATAGGTTTTTAGTCTTTGTTTGACCTATCAAAATTGATAGTCAAGATGATGTAAAAAACTAAAAATAATAATAATTTTTTTTTGTATTTTTAGGCTGATTATAGATGATGCTGAATTGGACTGAATTAAATGAAAATTTGTTGAAATAAATAGAGTTGAAATAAGCAAATCTGAACTGAATTGAGCTGAATAACAGCTGAAATCAAGTTGAAAAGAACATGGCTTAATAACGTCGACTGAGTCCGAGATTTAGCACGCATTTATTATTGCGTGTAAAATATGAATTTGATGAATCGAACATTTCCTATCTTTTTTAAGCTCATTTGAAAGAGTATTCCAAAATTTGATTTTTTAACACAGATTATGAATATCACCCCTACCGTTGCATCATCCGATTTAGCCGACATCTAATACGAAAAATAGATCGATTTAGCATAGATCTTATTCTAAACGTATCAAAAACTAAAATAATATGAGACATGAATATTCTTATATTCTTGAACTATGGTTAATACATTAGTCAAATAGTATTAATATTCAATAGTTTGCGTGTCATGGGTTAACTTCAAAGAGACGGTATCTCAATAACCAGACGCGGTTCTAAAATTTAATGGAAGGGGGTGCGTAAAAATTTTTAACAATAAAAATATCGAGTTATATGAAAAATAATATTGTTTAGTTGGACAAAATATATGATATATAACATTAAATAAAAATTGTTTAATACAAGGATAGGACTCATGACCTCTAACTAAGAAATAGTCTTAATAACCACTAGACCCACATAACTTAGGTGCTACTTTACTAAAGAATACTGTACTTATTTTTCGGGAAAGGGTGTGCAGATGAACCCCCTGCACCCCCACCAGAACCGCCACTGTCAATAACGTTATTACGAGACCTCTCACACAGGGTTCAAAGTCTCGGCCGAGTTGTTTCGGATTTTCACTCTGCCGATACCAAATATCACCCGAGATATCAACGAGATTCACCGCAGTCTGTCCGCGACGACCGATTAAGGACCGGTTATACCGCTACCGCGATTACAACCGATACCGAGATTTGAAACCATGCTCTCACATGATTAAGGGGAGGGAGTTTTTTAAATTTTATTTTTCTTCTAATATCTGCCACTAATTTAGTGCTCCCACTAATTTAGTGGGAGACGTTCTCTCAGGAGATCTACTACCGTGCAAAATTGGCATCCAAGTCGGCCTCTAAACTACCTTAACTACATTGGGCAAATCCATAAGAATAATATCTCAATGGTAGTTAAGGACTATACCCAAATAGGAAAGGGCAATACACATCAAATTAACTTTTCTTGTTTACAACTTTTTTTTTTATTTAGCTTTATTAGAATTTAATACCTTATCTTAAGAATTAATGTTTATCTAATCTATTTATTCCTTTTTAAGAATCAAAATCATTATCTTGAATTGTCACGAGTTAGGATAAATAAAAAAATAAAGTTGGCAAACTTTTAGATCTCCATTATCTCTAACTCAACTGTTTGAGATTTGAGTTATTCAGCCGCAATTCCAACCTCTGGTTGGTTGGAGTAATAGTCGTATAAGCCGTGTTTTTTCTGACTTAATTTCAGCTCTTTTTAATTCAGCTTGGCTTTATTTTGTTCAGTTTAGTTTCAATCAGTTGTGTTCAGCGTATCTCTTCACAAAATTAACTCTTATTTCAGCTCCATTCAGTTCACCCCAACTCTGTTCAGTCATGTTCAGTTCAGTTCACTAAAACTCCATTCAATTCAGTTCATTACGTGTCAATCGATTTGTGACCAAGGTTAACCAAATTGACCTCCTTATTGACCTACTATGTGTCAAAATTTTATTGGTTGAAATAATTAATTGTAAAAGTAAAAGAGAAAAGTGAGGTAGAGAATGTGGGAAATGATTGAGAATGTTGTGTAGTGAGGTAGAAAATGTGAGAAATGATTGGGTTGATGACTCAGGTCGCGACCTTCTGCTTGGGAGGGTGAAAGTAAGTCAAGATAAATGAATTGGGATTAAGAGTAAAATTGGGTCGCGACATAGTTAGCGCGACCTTTGCTTGGGGGATGGTCTAATAGTGGTTCTTACTCACAATAATTAATCTCATTATTATTCTCTTTATATTTATATGTCATAAATAAATAAAATCTTTCTTAATATATATTATTACTCAAAAAATCACCGGTTAATGTTTAATTATTTATGCTTTTAGTGGATATAAATAATATCATTCTTTTTAAAAATAATGTGACAAAATAGTATTCACAACACACGCAAATTTTATTCGGGATAAAATTATTGGACCTTCTATTTTACAACTTATCATATGAGACACAACGATAATATAGTTTCTCATTAGATTTCTAAATGAGTTAAATTATTGTAATTTAATTATTATAAACTATAATATTTTCCTCTAAAAAAGTCGTGCATTTGCACGGGAATTATACTAGTAGAAAAACAAACAATTAACTGAAACACCCAAAATGGAACAAGTAAACAAATAGCCAGGACGGAGGGAGTATATATTCTCAGTTCGCGAGGAGTTGCTGTACACATGGCCATATGGGGTGATTGTAATATGTTAGAGTATAAAATCATTGAGTGAGACACAACTATTACCTTAAAATTTTGGTTGAAATGGTTTTATCAAGAAGAACTTTTGGTCTATAAAGACAGGCAAATTCTCATTTGTGACGGAAGGTATCCGTCACAAGCTTGTGACGGATACCTTTTTGTCTCACAAAATGCCCATGAGAGGAGAGAGGAAAGCACATGGGGGTGCCCCCACCTTGTCCCCCTATTCGTTTTGTGGGTGGCATTATCCGTCACAAGGATCCGACCCGTCACAAGGGAGACGCTTTGAAGACAGGCATGGGGAGTTTACAAGGCCACGTAATTAAACCAAGTGAAAATCACAATTAAATCACCTCTTTAATTAAACTAATCACATGATTACATTGACGAAATTAAATGGTGACATAAAAAGGAAATTTGAAATGTCAGGCTGTCATGCTTTAATTAATCACAAAAGTTTTAGAGAAATGGCCTTTAATTAAATTAATGATAGATTATTTTGGCTTAACTCAATGTACATACAGTCCGGCTCATTGTAGACGAACACTATCCGTCTAAAGCTAAAGACGTATAGTATCTCTCTTATAAAATGTAAGTGGATAGTATAAGTGGGCGGGAAATGGATACTCCCACTTGCTCTCCCACTTACATTTTGTAAGAGGGCCACTATCCGTTTTCAGTTTTAGACTAATAATGACCGTCTACAATGAAATACTGAGTAATGCCCATGGCCAAAGCGTCTCCCTTGTGACGGGTCGGTATTTGTGACGGGTAATGTCACTCACAAAACGAATAAAGCAAAAGGTGGGGCACCCCTCCACTTGCTTTCCTCTCTCCTCTCATGGGTCTTTTGTCTCACAATTTGGTACCCGTCTTCTCAAAGTGACAGATACCTTTCGTCACAAATGAGAATTGCCCCTGGCCTAATGGGAATGTGGGATATGGCCACTCGTAATCAAATCACTCATTAGCCAGTTTGACCATCTGATCTTCCTTAAAACGGTTATATTCATAGTAGGTATAAAATGGGTCAATATTATGTAAGTTTGTCATTTCTTAAACATAGTGTTTTTTTTGTGTAAATAATTTATTTGACCCGTTTTTTATTTTTTATTTACGACGGATATGTTCGTCTTAAACATCATTTTGAGCAAATCTCTTGAGTGTCAATTTTATTTCTTTATTTTTAACTTTTCGGCTCTTGCTTGATCACTTATCATTTTCAATCATATAATCATGACTTTGAGGATTAATCATATAATCATGACTTTGAAGATTAAGCTAACCAAGTGCAATTACTAATTATGAATTAGATAAGATGATGATATCCACACAAATATTATTTTTATTAGGCGGCGCATACATGAGAAAAGATAACTAAATAATGTAGGTCGTACTTTTTTTATTTTTGGGTGTCTCAGTTAATTATTGTCTTTTCTATTTTAGGATTACATTTGATAAATAATTTGATATTTCACTTTCAATTTAGTCCACTTGTCATCTTATAATTGGTTCTCTCCTCTTTCCTTGATCTTTGTGCCAAAAACAAAGGACAACAAATAACCGGGACGGAGGGAGTATCCAGCTAGTCTAAAGAGTTTAAGGACCAATTCCAAAAGTTAACAACCACTTTATTAATTTTGTTTAAAAATTAATCACACGCCTCATTCTATTACCAGTTTTATAGGTTTTGAGCATTATAATAAAGTTTTCGAATTTTGTTTTAAAGTTTCTAAGTTTTACTATATAAAGTTTCTGAATTCATTCACTTAAATATTAAACTCAAAAAATTACAATATAACTCAAAAACATTACATATAAACTCAGTTAAATTTGAGTATTAACGACAATAAATTAAAATATAACTTATAAACTTTAAAAAGCTCAAAAAAATACGCATAAGCTCAATAAAAAATGAGGTTTGACTGTCTGAGGTATTACATCTGATGTATGTTCCTTTTTCTCCTCATTTGGTTATCGCTTTAATAACCGAAATAAGGTTATTGATGGTTAAGTTCACCCTATGACATCCACTATGTAGGGACAATTAAATTGATATATATGCACTATATAAAACATGGGAGTGGGTAGACCTCGTAAAATTGACCTCGACCCCAATAACCTGACTCGAATAACAAGAGTTGACATCCGAATGAGGACCCGAGTATAATCCAATTTGACACCTGAGAATGACCTGACCATTAGGTTGACCCATACCCGTCCGATTAACCTATTTACCAAATCTTAGAGAGCGCGATATTGAAATTCGATATGACCTAGTGATACCTTATTATTGTCCGCATATCTAAACTATGGGTTGACAAAACATGAAAATAAGCACCGTAGGTTATGTTTCTCATTTCTAGAAACATGTATTCCCCGTTGAGATTCGTCAAAATGACAAAAGGGATAGAAAGTCTTGTTTAAGACTGCCACTATCCGTCTGAAGCTTAAGACGGATAGTGGACTTCTCACACAAATGCAAGTGAGAGGCAAGTGGGTATATCCATTTTCCACCCACTTGCATTTGTGTGAGAGGCCACTATCCGTTTTAAGTTTAAGACGGATAGTGACCGTCTTAAATAAGAATTTGTGCAAAAGGGAAGGTCTGAATAGACACATAGAGATGTTGTACAATGTTAGGGTGTCCTAGACTTTTAGGGTAAAATGCCTATACACATCTTATCAACCAACTATTAAGGGCAGTGCCTTAAAAACATAGGAATAATTGTTCTGAGTCAATCGTTTTTATTTCATTTTTGGTTGGTACGCATGCCAAACAATAACATATCCGATATGCCTAGGGAAAAGAAAGGGGCAACTAAACCTGATAAACGGGTCAATCGAGCTGGTTTTGGGTTCAACTAATTCGGGTTTCGGGGTGTTTGGATTTGGAAGAATTTCGGTCGGGTCGAGTTATTTCGATTGGGTTGTCATTATCGAGTTATTTGGAGATGACGATAAGTATGCGATAATAAACATTCAACCTGGGTAGATTAGTTCTTGTTAATGCTAACTCAGTCCGTAGTACTTAGCAAATCCCTTTGGGAAATTTCTAGTATCATCAAGGATGTAAAATTAGATCTTCAGTTTTTCGATGAAGTGATAATTAAACATTGCTTTCGTGAAGCTAACAAAGTTGTCGACTTTATGGCTTCTATTGGACATTCATGTCCAACTCTTTCGAGGTGGTTTGAAAGTCAGTGGCTTCAACTTACCTCTATCATTCGAAAGGATAAGATAGGTTGGTCCTACCTTAGGGGATCAATCTAGTTTTATTACCTTATCAAAAAAAAAAAAAAAAAAAATGGGTTGAATCGGTTGGGTCAGAGTCAGGTCCAATTTAGGTTCGATTCAGGTCGAGTCCCTCCGACCGCGCCTGTTTTATCAGCTCTACCGACAACTAAAGCATGTCAAATATCTAAACATTCAAGACAAATTCTTTGTTTTTCTCTACACATTCTGCTTTATCTTACTCATATTTTGTAACGATGATAAGAATAATTGTTTGGAGTCAACTGTTGTATATTTTAAATATGGTGGGTACGTAATGTATGCCAAACATATCCGAATCAATATTACCAAAGGAAAAGCACAGATTCTCATTCATAATCGCCGATATCCGTCACAATCTTATGACGGGTCAAACAAAACTCACATAAAAGAACAAAGACAAATCATCTGTAATCCCCTATACATTCTACTTTTTGCCTTATCTACTCATGTGGGTGACACTTAACCCGTCACAAGCTTTTGAGTTCTGACGAAAAATCCGTCACAAGTAAAACTTATTGAAGGATAACCTTATCCCCACAATTATGGGTCATCATCAATGTTCTCAATTCTTTGGTTCAACAAAAAAGGGACCATAAACTACAACTACAACAACTACAAGTTAGTCATATTTCAGAAGTCTTTGTATCTTTAGAACATGTTCATTGTTCTTTACTAGACACGTGGATCTTCTCTTCGGCTTTCCTACACGTCTACTTGGCCATGTTATTCAGGTCCCACGTTTTTTGGCCGGCCGGTCGGGTCTTCTATTGGGAAGAAATCCATGTACCTGCGTGTAGACTAGGTAATTGATCGAGCCGACCCAACACCGACCCGAACTTAAGAAGTACGAATCCAAGACGTAATATGATCCTGACCTTAATGTTTATTGTTGTATATTGATTGTTATTTAGAAATGATTTGCTAATATTTGATCCGAAAATGTTAGATTCGTACATGGGTCTGGGCAGCTCCCGTCGGAAGGAGAGAGTATCCACTTTACAAGTTCAAGGAGGTTGCATCCGCTCCTCGGTTTATAAATAAAGTAGAATATTCTTCGCTATTTCTTCACAGAAAATAATCCGACCTGGCCAAAACTAGTGCGAATTCGAAATTGACTGTACCCGAACTGACTTAACCGAACCTGGTTCGCTTTTTAGGTCTCTAGTGTTCCACATGGATAAAAGAGCAGAGAGTTCACCACTTTATAAGTTAAGGAGAACTCTATTGGCAATTAGTTTTAGAGTATAACATGGTATCATAGCCATAACAAGAGAACCGAGTATGATGAATTAAACCGCGTCTTTATCGCCAGCTGGATAAGGTTTTGTTTACCTAGTGAAACCTTTTTAATCTTATAAAGGGGGCCCTCTCTCCTCTATTTGAATGTAATCTATACACGTTTACATGATTTAACATGAATCTTTGGGTCTGGTTTTAGATTATACGGTATTAGGTCTGGTTTTTGGTTCTACTGTATCACATTAACTTAAACAGTTGAAGTATTAACAAGAATAATGTTTTGGATGTTCTGTAGTGGCTATTTTGGTGTAACATATGAATTCCACATCATTTTGGTAGCAAGGGTGAAATTTAGTAGTTAAAACTTGAGCAAAATTTACGAGGGTTTTAGGTTCAAATCTCATCAAGAACAATCTTGCAGGGATTACGTGACCCGAGGCAATGTCTTCTAAATTTCGAGTTTGTCACCCTCTGGTAATTGAAATAACTTACCATCACTTTTTTTTACTTTAGAGCGATGTTTTGTGTTATCACTCGAACACATGATGAGACATAAAATAAAATTGGAGCAACCATCTTTTATTTTGCAATAACAAGAAGGGTTTTTCTAACATGTGTCTTTAAGGCACGGGTATTTACAAGAATATTTCATTAATTATGGTAAATGTTAGTTTGTACATCAATTTTTGATAATTTATTTTGCAAATGTTTCTTTAATTAGCTTCGAAAACCCGTAACAAGAGAGATATAAATCAATCAAGTCAACAAATGTAACTAACAAAGGTAGTTAATCTCTTAATCAACCAGATTACTTCAAACTAGAATCTCAAAGAGAAAATATTCTACCAAAAATGCATCAACAGCCGATTTGTTAAACATTTGGTGCATATCCAAGTATAAAATAACCAAAGAATCACAAGAGATTTTATTTACCTAAATACTTGATTAACTAAAAAGAAAAGAATCTAAAAAGATAATAATCTTTGGAAGTTAGTGGGATCAAAAAGAAAATTCCAACCCTCCCAATTTTCAGGCATTCCCTGATTATACCAGAGAGCCTCATCTAAAACCGTTTTATACATTTTACCGTAAAACATTTATATATTCTTGAAATACTGTTTTACGTATGACGGTAATTATAACGATCTAATTTGCTTTATGACAAAGCTCGTACAACGATTATCAAATTTACACAGAAAAGATCTACCTCAATTCCAATTTTACATTGTCAAATCATAACGAATAAATATGCAACAGAAAACGTCTTAAGAATATAAAATAACCTATATTCTTCTAGGTGTGAAAATCACATCACGAATAACTCTCAAGAACCCGAGTCTTAACTACCACATATCACATATCTATCAACTTTTCCTGATATCTAACAACTTTTTCGTTAAAATGGTAATATAGTTACGAAGGTAACTCCCAATAACACGAGTCTTAACAATCACGCATCTAACGACGACTTCTCGGTATATGTATCAACTTTTCCGCTAAATTAACTTGAAGGTAACACTCAAGAACGCGAGCATCTTTTTCGGTATAAAGGGACCTACAATGATAATTTTGATGCTGATAGGGATTGAACTCAAGTAATGAGTACCACATCTTATAACTTTACCAACTAATACCATGTTTTTCCAGCGTTAATTTCAGATCATTTCAGTTCAGTTCATTCAGCTCATCTCTTCACAAATTAACTATTATTTCATAATTTTTCACTTTAGCTCAACTTCATTCAATTCAGTTCAATTCAGTATCCAACTCAGCTTCATTCAGTTCAGTTCAACTCATTACAACCGAAAAGAACACAGAACCAAGTTAAACATCTGCTAAAAAACGCGAGTCTTAACAACCACATATCTATCACAACTTTTCTACATATCCATCAACTTTACCGCTAAACTAACTGACACCAGCCGAAAACACCCCACCCACAAAAAAAAAAAGAAATCAACAACAATATCTCATAATTTTACCAA
>VHZZ01000011.1:283852-302665 GCA_009801015.1 Silene noctiflora
TGTTGAGATATCCTTGCTGTAATATATAAGGCCACTTGTGCCAATTCTAGTAAAAACACACATTTTCCCCAATAGCTTCTTAACAGTAGAAGTATCAAATTGTTGATTCTATTTTTATGGACAAAAATATAGATTTTAGCCTTTGGGAAATTTTGTTTTAACTTTTAGAAAATATTGTGTTTGGCCAAAAAGTGTTTTGAAGTCCAAAAACATTTTTACAAGTAAGGCAAAGCACGCACTGCAGTGAAGGGTGGGCGAGTGAGTTGAGAAACGAGTATGGTGGTGGACGGATTAATTAACGGTAATAAACTTCTTTATATTCTATAATTAATTCAAAAATTGATCCGAAAACAAGAGATGGTTACAACTGTTAACTAATGACTATTATCGAAGGGTTAATATAAGAAAACCACTACAATCAAAACCTTAATATAATGATTGCGGCTTTAATAGGTTCTGATAACTCATAACTAATACTCCCTATGACCTAATCCCATAGTTTAAGCCAACTTTTTGACCATAGAAAGGTAATTATTTAGGATAATCATTTGACGTTCGATCAACTGTTTAGACAGTTAGAAATAACACAAATTCTCATTGAAAACGGACACTCTCCGAGTCTCCGTTACAAGCTGAAGATGAATAGTGTCTCTCTCGCAATATGCAAGTGACACTATTCATAGGGTGATTTATTTCTCCCCCACTTGCCCTCCCACTTGCTTTATTGTGAGAGAGACACTATCCGTCTTCAGCTTGTGACGGACAGTGTCGGACGTTTTTGAGAAATAATACTCCAAAAGCATTAAACTAACACAATAGTTTAAGATCCAATGCCTGAATTCACCTTTGACAGACATGCAAAGCTTGCATGTTCTCATTTGTTTGATTGAGTTTATATGCATTCATTCATATGTAATTATTCTCCTGTTTAATTTTGAAAAAGCTTTGACTGTTTTTTATGCATTTAAATCTAAGCTGCTGCATGCGGTGTCATTCAACTTGAATATTCTGAATATTTTGAAATACGATGAATATTTGATGTGAATTTTGGATATCCGATCCGATTATGATCGTATTTCAAACTTTAATTAAAATAAATTCCAAAATATGGATATCCAATAGATATCCGCATCCGGTCTGATTATTTTTTATATCCGAACATTGGATATCCGAAACATTTGATTTGACTATGAATATTTGACTTCAGGAATTTTTAATAATATGGATATCCGATCCGAACTAGCACTTTGGATCGGATATCTGATCCGTGCTCTGCTCTACAATTTGTTGTCTTTAATGTAGCTATTTCAACTCAAGTCTCTATTATTGCCGCAAAAGTAGCTACTTCACATTTGATAGCTAAAATTAGTAGCCAATTCTGTAGCAAATTTAGCGACAAGGCTATTAGCTACGCACCATATTCCGTTGAAATTTCCATATCTCTATTTATAATTAGCTACCGAAATCAAGTGATTTGCTACTGAAATATCTGTAGCTAATTAGCTTTCACCTTGTAGTGTGTAAGAAGGACGTCCTCCCGAAGAATACAAGTATTTCTCTCTATACAACATATCCCTTGTCAAAAAATTTAAATCTATTTTACTTTACTTTGAAGATTTGAGATAATTAGAAAATCATATATAGTTATTTAAACGATTTTACATACGTGTTATTCGAAAGTCACATATAAATAGAATGAAATATCTTTGTAAAAAGAGTATCAGTTACTATACTAGGTTGTGATATATGAATTAATGTCCTTAATTTATATTTATATAAAAAATTCTCACTTAAAATGTTTGTAGATCGGAGAGTAATTGTACCGCTGAAAGGTATATATATATAAATCCTTCATTTATAACTTAGGTCTTGGTTTCTTCAGCTGAAATGAGTTCAACTAAACTGAATGGATGAATTGAAATAAATGGAACGGAAATAAAGGATAATTTGGGTAGAACGAAATTGAGCTGAAACTAAACTAAACGACATAAAAATGAGCAGGATTGAAATGAATTGCAATTAAGTTAGAAAAAACGAGACCTTAATACATTAGATTATTAGAAACTTTGTTGTATACATATTGGCACAAGACAAGGAGATTAGCACAGTTTTAAGCAACATTCTTTGTCATAATCATCTGTTGTTTTCTCAATTAATAGATTATACAACCAGATGTATACATCTGTTAGTATAGATTTGAAATTTTATAGCAAAAGATCTGAACTTATATATACATTTTACGAGTTTTATTAAAAAAAAAAATCAATATTAAAATGTAAATTAAAATTTTTAAAAGCTCAAAAAAATTTGTATGGGATGCACGATGCTCATATACATCTGAATGTATAGTCTTATTTGTGTTGTTTTCTTAACATCGTCGGTAATCAACTAGGTTTGTTTATTCCTAATTTGAATATTTAATTACTTAATAAGTTTGGGATAAACAATAATTAATCAAATGCTGACAAATTGAAAGTATTAATTAAACTAGTTTAATTTTGATAATAATTTAATCCATTTCGTAAATTCTTGCCAATGTTCTCCTTTTGCCATTCTCCAAGCCTACACATACATAATGCATCTATTGCACATGCACTACTTATCGATTTTGTGTGGTTCAGTTAATTGTTGACAAATTTTCGGTTAATGGAATTTAATTGATGAAATAAAATTATTGGAATTCATGGATTATTTATTATAATGAAATTATTTAATTGAGAAAACAATATACAGCTATTTCGTTCGATGTACCGAATAATTTACAAGTAATTTCATTTGTCATTAGAAATGCCTTTTTTTTCGGATTCTTGTTATTTAACTATATTAGGATTAAAATTTTACTTCAACAAGTAGTATATTAAAAAAGAGAAAAAAAATATGTCAGTGTTTTATTGTACTCTGTACTCTTTAATCTTATATAAATACGAAAATAAATTTCTTTTGTAATTGATAGAATTTTCAATGTTATGCTCTTCAAAATCACAAATTCTCATTTAATCAATAATATCCGTCTAAAACTTAAAACGAGTAAGTGTTATATCAATTGTATATATAAGACGAACATATTGTTTTTCCCTATACAATGTTATATATACACAAATAGCATGTGTTTGAGGTGTTTTAAGCTTAAGTTGTATAATGTCGTTTTAAGTACTGATATGGTCAACTCTACACCAGACTGGTCTGGGATCAAATGACAATTTTTTTTGTGCGTAAAAAGAGTCACAAGGACAATTTTGATACTAACGAAGTTTAAACTCAAGTCATAAGTACCATTGTTCATGACTTTTACTAACTAAACTAATTAACGTCTGCGCCATCATGTAACAATCAAAAGTGTTAAACATATTATGATGAAGAATTATCATAAATCATAACAATATCCTATACAAAAGTGTTAAAAATTTAGATAATGATAATTGGTGATGCGACAGGATTCTTTGCTTGTGAACTTAGTAAACGAAACTATTAGGTCTCACTTGTGACGGATATATTCGTCACAAGCTTCTGACGGGTTAAATATCACCCACATGGATAGATAAGATATTAAAATTAAAAGTAAAATTCATAAGAAATCACCGATGACTGGTCCACATTTTAGTCTATTTCTCCAATAGGCTCAGATGTTTTTATGTCTGTTTCATATGTTTATATTTTACTTGTATAATTGATATTTCCCGTCTTAATTATTTGTTTACATTTAGCTAAAATAGTCCTCGGAAAAATGAAATAGGTCAATACATAATTAGGACCGGGAGTAGAATAGATACTAAAATATGAAAAGACAATCTCCCTTATACTAAAAGAATAAGAGATCCTAAAATTTTCCCGCCTAAATATATTACTCTATAATTGGGCTTTGGGCTTTATTTTATCATGCTTATAATTGGGCCATATTGATTTAACTTCCTAAAATAAATAATTATATGTCATTTAAAAWAGGGATAATATTTTTTCAACTTGCATAGACAAATTAATAGAATATTYTTACTTTGTCACATAAATCAAATTGCACTAATTATAKGTATGATGTGATAGAAATATTTTTMTACTATTTTTTGTAAAAATAAACATGATCGTCACAAATACTTTTTAGCGAACACCTTCTAATTAATTCTTTAGCTTTGTCTTTTGATATTACTACAAGTTAAGAGTGTTCACAAATTGTTTACTTCTAAAACAGAAATATTACGTATAATATATATTTTTTCTTACACTTTAACTTAATATCTACATTTATTTCGTACTATGTAAAATATTTAAATATTGGTTAATTTTACAATTTAACAGTGTTGAACCTTCTCTTTTCCACATTTCATAATTAAATTTCAAGGAAGGTTAAATACCAGTAATATAATTATTAAATTCTCTAACATCTTATCTAAAAAATCGCGCGAATGCGCGGGATCTATACTAGTTATTAACCAAAATGCTAACCGAAACCTGAATGGTAGCTGAGAATTAAGAGTTGAGTTCAGGACCGAAGGGAGTATAATAAATACTAAAATATGATAACACCACTATTAATCTGTACACTCGAATATGTAAATTAAGAATTATTGATCGAAACGGAAAAAGTACAACTTTAGTTCTGTGTGCCCAATAATATGATCGATAGAAAACATTTGCTAGGGTGCAAATTCATATATCCCACATCGGTAGTGTAAAGGTGAAATGATCATCTTTATAAGTATTCAGAGAATATAACAGTACAATGCATTTTTGGAATGAGCCGAAGAGTAAATCGGTGAAGGTTTGACCCAAAATGGGAATATAGTACTAATATGGGTCGTGGACACTGGTGCAGTATAGGCTCAACACAAGCTATTCACGCTTCCGCACAACATCATATAAAACTATTTATGTCGTGTTTTTTCTAACTTTAATTTTTCTAAATTAAATTGAACTAAATACATAAGATATGAACTAAAACTTATATATGCTTGGGTTAATTGATAAACAGTACCAATATAAGGAACCCTTTTCATAATCAGTACCAACATAATCAATAATTAGTAATCAGTACCAAAATATTAACTTTTTTCTACAATAAGTACCAAGTCGACTAAAAGTTCCACCTTAACCTACTCGAAAAAGGCCAAAAAGCCATCACTTATGTACAAATCTCCACTTATCCACTTCCAAAATTCCTCTCTTAGATGAAAACACTTTTCAAGTAGGAAAAAAATTAGAGTAAAAAGGCGACTTGGTACCTATTGTAGAAAAAAGTTAATATTCTGCTAGTAATTACTAATTATTGATTATGTTGGTATTAATTATGAAAAATACGACTAAAGTTGGTAGTATTTATCAATTTAACAATATGCTTAACAAACCAAATTGAAAAATGAAATAGCATGACAATGAAAACATAAAGTTGCTATATTTCACATGATTGATTACCATAATCATTAAGAAATATTGGAATAACCAATAATAACAAACCCAATTCCAAATGTCAAATGTTGTCCCATAACGATCGAGCACCCCATCTACCATAGCGTGCGATATGGCAATCATGTTCAATTCATATGGAACATTTGGGACACTATAATGCCATGATAAAATAATAATAATCCTACGTTATTACACAAAAACTTCAGAGAAACGGTCTTTTAATAACGTTATTGAGAGACCTCTTACATGATGGGGTAATAAGAAAGAAGACATTAGTAAATTGTGGACCTTAGCCCCTCGGACAGAAGATAATAAGAAAGACTTAGGCTATGTTCTTTTCGGTTGATAGGAGTTGAACTGAACTGAATGAAACTGAAATAAGAGTTAGGTCTTGTTCTTTTGGAATGAAACTGTTTGAATTAAACTGAAGTAAGTGTTAATTTGTGAAGAGAATAACTGAACTAAACTGAACTGAATAGAGCTGAACTGAAATTAAATTCAAAAGAACATGACCTTAATTTGTGAAGAAATTAGCTTAATTGACTTTAACTGAAACTGAATGAAGCTGAAGTGAACTAACTAAAACTGAATAGAAATGAGATAAAATTAAACCAGAAAGAACAAAGCCTTAATGTAAGACTCACATTAAAAATTTCATAAGCTTTTATACGCCGAAAAAGGGTGTGAAAAGTACAAGAACACCGGTTGTATGTATAACCTGTAGTACGATCATTTTCTAACGCAGTCACATCATATAGTTATGAATTTCAGTACTGGTCATAATTAGAATGTTAAATCCATATATTTGTACCAAAAAACATAAAAAATTAAATATCGACAATTCAAATTTGGTATATTTCGTATAAATTTTAGTTCCACAAGTTGATACTAATTTTCCAAAATATATAAGGTGCAATTATTAATTTGGCTTGGTTTAATTTTGCATTATGTTCCATAAAAATAAAATATCCTATTTTATGTTATGCTTGTGCAAAGTACAATGTCTTGATCAGTTTATGGCAATGGCCCAAAACCACTCACTATTTTGGGCCAACAATTCTTGTAAGTTGTAAGCCAATCAGTCATCACTTTTCCACGTAATGGGCTGGGCTTTAAGCAAACAATTTGGGCTCGTTAAGTAATACAATGCTCACTTGCTAATTTATGGACAATTTGTGTAATAATACACTCACAAGTAAACCTGTTAAACGGATCAATAACCCGGTTTCGAGTTGACAAGTGCGAGGACGGTCAAACCAAGCCATTTTTGATTCAAGTCATTTTAGGTCAAATATTATCAAGTTATTTGTGGATAATATTCGGTGTACAATCATAAACATTTAGGTCATGTTATATTGGGTCAGCCGATTCGGATTCAGGTCAAACTTGGGTGTTGAGTTTTGGTGTTGTGTCGGGTTATTAGGTCGGTAATATCGTGTCAGGTCAATTTCATTAGGTCTACTCATAAGTCCTACCAATACTTATTGATAGCTAGGATTTCGATGTTTGGGGTCAATGTAGAGGGCTCAGATTCATTTCAGACATTTCATATCCACCTCAATTTTTTCATATCGCAAATAAATTTAGGCCGTTAATTTTTTTCTCGAAATAAATCCGTTGATAAATAGGACAATTTCTAAAAATTAGAGAGAGTATTTAATTTTTGTTCTTTTTGAAAACGTCGATTTTTTCTTCAGAGAAATGCATGCATTGCAGATTTGCAGTCAGTTTCTTGACTAGCATTTTGCCAGCAAACTTTCATGGTCGGCACAAATAAGACGATATAACCAGATGTATATGAGTATCGTACATCTAATACAAATTTAATTGAGCTAGTATGTAATTTTTTTGAGCTTCTAAAAATTTAGATTTACATTTTAATTTTTTAGGTGTTAAAATTAAAATCTTATTGAGTTTATATGTATTGTTTTTTAGTTTCAATATAATATTTTGAGTTAATTTTTTTTTATAAAAACGCTCAGATTCTTTTTTATAAAACTCGTAAAATGTATATATATGCTCAGATCCTTTGTTATAAAGCTCCAAATCTATACTACCTCTGTATACAACTGGTTGTATAATCCACTAATTAATAGTAATGTACTAGATATTCACATGCATTAGCCTGGCAATAACGACAATAGATTGAGAAGAAAATGAAATACGAACCGTATTGCTTGTGACGGACATTATCCGTCGCAAGCTGAAGACGGATAATATCTCTCTTTTACAATAAGGCAAGTGGAACGGTAAGTGGGGGAAAAATGGAGCGCCTTTTGAACAGTGGCACTTGTATATTGTAAGAGGGGCAGTATACATCTTCAGCTTATGACAGATAATGCCCGTCTTCAATAAGAATTTGTGAATGAAATAGTATAAGACAAGTAGACCACTAGGCTTTATTTACGATGATTTGATTTGAACCATCCTCTTTATACTAAAAGATTAATAAAGCTATAATTTTTTCCCACTCAAGTTTCCTTCCTAAATATTCACTTTAGCTTCTAATAGTGGTCCCCACTCTCATTAATTGATCTCTTAATCCTCTTTTTATTTATATGCCATAAATAAATAAAATCATCTTCTTATGGTTTTATCTCATAATCCTCTTACCGTTCCCTCCACCAAATGCTTCTATCTAAAAAAAAAACAAGTAAAACTTTATTTCTTTAAACTATTATCTTTTCATTAAAATATAATCCTATAATTAAATTGAACTTTAATCTTATAATTAGGTTCAAAATTATAATTTTTCATTAAAATAATATAAAATTGATATTAAAGTATAAAGTATATGTTGGTAAATTTTTCATTTCATTAAATGCAATATTTATAAATTTAGAGAATAACTTGACATATATACTTACCATTAACTTTGTGACAAAATATTTCATTTTAATAATTGGAGAAAATTTATAAAATGAAATCCATAATTTTATTTTAAAAGAAAAATATAAATTTCATAAAAATACACCTTCTATGACTTTAGTTTTCCATTATAAATAACACGCTAAAAAATGCGCGAGATCTATACTTGTTACCAATTACCAAAAACTAAGGTAGGCACATACCAATCAGGGGCGGACCCAAGGGGGGGCCCGGGTGGGCAGGTGCCCCTCATAAATTTTCAGAAATAAATATTTACAAGTATCTATAGTACACATTAATTTAGTGTGGCATAGTTTGTAGAAGTGTGAGAGTTTTATCTAGGAGATTGGGGTTCGATTCCTACTACTTACAAATTTTGATAATTTTATTTTTTGGCTATTTCAAATAAATATGAAAAAATTGCTTGATACATGATTCGAACCCACGACTTTTAGATGACTTACCAAATTCTAAATCATTGAACCACTTGCATTCTTTTTACCAAATTCTAAATCATTGAACCACTTGCATTTTTTTGTTAAATTAAGTACTAAAGTGTATTATATTCTATAAAAGAGGAGTATTATTTTTACATAATTAGAATTTTAAGTATCTTAGAGAAAACATTATCTTTTAAAAAACGATATCTATAAAACAAATTATTTTTTCATTGTTTTACTTATATATAATAACTAATTTAGAGAAAAAAAAACTTCAAAATATAAAAATGTTGTCTTAAACACGCGTAAATATTCGCGTCAAAAAAATTTTAGTGCCCCCCTAACACTAAATTCTTGGGTCCGCCACTGATACCAATCTTTCTATCCTACAACCTCCATTCTCTCCATTCATAATACCTCAAAAATTACCTTAAAAACAAAAAAACAAGATCAAATAAAGAAGCTAATTACCTCTAAAACCTCTTCATCAATGGAGAAAATAGCAATGAATCAACAAAAAACCAAACTAATATTATTCCCTATACCATGGCAAGGCCATGTAACACCAATGCTACATCTAGCAACCCTACTTTACTCGAAATCGTTTTCAATCACCTTTATCCAAACCCGATATAGCACTCTGGATCCCAAGTGTTTCCCACATTTCACCTTCTGTTCCCTCGAGGACGGAGTAACCGAAAACAAGTCCGTTTCCTCGGATAACCTTGTACCAGGTTTGACTGAAATGCAAGAAAACTGTAGGGAACCATTTCGGGTTTGCTTGGGTCGTGTTTTAGATGGAGTTGAACCGGATTCAGAGTCGTTTAAGTGCTTGATTGCAGACTCGTTGTGGCTCTTTCCTGGTGATGTTGCTGAAAGCTTTAACTTGCGTCGGATTGCGTTTAGGACTAGTAGCATGTCTGCCTTTGTTGTTAATGATTATCTGCCTTATTTTAAAGATAAGGGTTATTTTCTTCACGGTAATTAATTTTTAACTTGCATTATATATCTCTGTTCATTCGGAAACAATCTCTTTATGTTGCTAATACAAGGGTAACGCTGCATATATCCGACCACCCTCCTTACCCTGCAATTTGCGGCAGTCATTATCATTGCCAATCTGTCATGTTTTGTTTTGCTTTCATATTCGTTTGTTTTCCTCCTTCTTTTTGCGCTAAAAGCAAACGTAAAGAAATCATGGAGACAAAGGGATAACCGAAGAGGTTTTAGCCTAGTGGTTAAGCCGAATGTCTTATGACTATGTCTCAACATTCGGGTCATTGAGTAATGTCGTCGTTGTTGTTGTTGTTGTTGTTGTATCAGGGTCTGATCCGGAGGAGCTACTACACGAAATCCCTCCGTTCAGAGTCAAAGACCTTCCAGGAGAAGACCACCATGACATATTAGCTTCTGTAGTACATCAAACCAAGACATCTCATGGTGTCATCTGCAATTCCTTTGAAGAGCTTGAATGTTCCTCAATCACAAGAGTTCGCGAAATCCTCTCCATTCCCGTCTTCCCAATTGGCCCGCTTCACAAATACTCGTCAACAAATGCCTCAAGTATATTGACAGAAGATCATAGTTCATTATCATGGCTGGACAAACAACCAACCAATTCTGTACTCTACGTGAGTTTTGGGAGTTTAGCCGCGGTTAGCTCTACCGACTTTTTGGAGATAGCATTGGGATTGGCTAATTCAAAGCAGCCTTTCCTATGGGTGGTTCGTCCGGGTTTGAGCCAGAGTCCATTGCCAGAGGGATACTTGGAAATGGTTAAAGACAGAGGTCACATTGTGAAATGGGCTCCTCAAATCGAGGTTCTGGCTCATCCGGCTATAGGAGGGTTTTGGACTCACTGTGGATGGAACTCGACTATAGAGGCTATTTCCGAAGGAGTACCTATGCTTTGTCTACCATTCTTTGTCGACCAGGCTATGAATGCTAGGCATGTTAGCGAAACCTGGAAGACCGGGCTGGTTATTGAAAATGGGATTCGAAGAGACGAGATAGAGAAGGGAATAAGAAGATTGATGGTAGAGGAAGAAGGTGAAGCAATGAGGAGTAGAGCTGCAAATATGAAGGAATTAGCAACACAATGTCTTATGGAAGGTGGCTCTTCAAGTAAAGCTTTAGATGCCCTCACTAGCTATTTATTGGACAAAGCGTCTCCCTTGTGACGGGTCACAAATGAAGACGGGTAATGCCACCCACAAAACGAATAGGGGGACAAGGTGGGGACACCCCCCACTTGCTTTCCTCTCTCCTCTATTTGGTTCTTTTGTCTCACAATTTGGTACCCGTCTTCTCATTTGTGACGGATACGTCCGTTACAAATGAGAATTAGTGTAAAAAAAAAGATTTCATTCTTATTTCTCACAATACATAGGTACATACATAGACCGGCAATGATATTCTTTTTTTTCTCACAATACATAGATACATACATAGATCGGGTTAGCGGAAAAATGATACTCCCTCCATTTTCATATGATGTACCCATTTTTATTAAAATACTCCACTCATATATTCATCAAATGAGTACATCAAATAAATATGGAGGAAGTAATAAATAGAAAGCCCTCACTACAAGAAAAAAGTAAACGGGCGACTAAAATGGGCGACTGAAAACAGTCGCCAATATCAATTTGGCGACTGAAATTAGTCGCCAGAGCTCNCTTTCCTCTCTCCTCTATTTGGTTCTTTTGTCTCACAATTTGGTACCCGTCTTCTCATTTGTGACGGATACGTCCGTCACAAATGAGAATTAGTGTTTATTGGAATGTTGATTTTATTGTACTAATTATTCTGTTATTTTTCGATAAAGCTCATAAAATATACATATAAGCTCAAATCCTTTGCTATAAAGCTTCAAATCTATACTACTAGATGTATAGTCCACTAATTGGTTTTTTAGGGTTGCCTAGCCTGGAATCCCTTAAATAATTCATGAGTAAATTTTAATCGGGAGATAATTATTAGTCTTAAATTAACGGTAAAGATAAAAGTCTTCAAAAACTATTTATGACCCGTATTTAACTAGGCATGTGACCCCGTATGACCCGTACCTAACCAAGCATATATCTGACCCGATTTGTATGCTGATTTTATTCACATTATCCAACCTGTTTACCAAATTTAATATAAAATACAGAGTAATTTGTTGACATCACCCAAAAATAACTCGAACCAACGTATCTCATTGCAAATCCTTGATACGGAGTACATAATAATCTGAACCGATTAATCGAACCCGAATTCAATTAACCCGTTTGCGAATCTGTCGCACAGTCTAACCGAGTAACGGTGTCTCAAGTCAAAGTGCAAGACGAATCAACGACTTTGCAGAAAGGCAGGCGATTGAAATTATTCAATTGATTGATTCTGGCGCGAACAAACCCTAATTTCTCCCGATGTCCTCTTTTCTCGACGAATTTCAAGCTAGTATGTTCATCTTCATCTCTTTCTTCCTTCAATTTATGCTTTTATCGTAATTTTGCAGGCTTGTTCGAAACCCTAAGTTTAATTTGATCTATTTTTTGTACAACATTTAGGCGTTTTAGCTTTGAATCGATAAGATTGATTGAATGTTCGTTAAAAATTAACAATTTGATCGATTAGTTGTTAAGTAATGCTAATTTTGAGGTGCGAACTGTTAAAATGCTTGCATTGATGTATTTGACGATTTAATTTGTGAAATGACGAATGAAATAGCTATATAATGCTGACAGTTTGAGATTCTGAGTGAGTTTTGATTTTAGGAGAAATGAGATTGGGCAGTTAATGAAATTGAGGTTAGTTTTTTCGAGTTCCGGTGTGAGTATAGTTGAATTGGTACCATATATGGTGTTGCTCGAAATTTTGATGATGTTCAACGACGGCGTTAATTTAATGATTAAGAGTAAGCTGTAACATTTGAGGGGGAGGTCTTGATCAAGGATTAGCGATCAGCTAGTATGCAATAGTCGTATGTACATGTCCAACTGATTGTGAACATCTAATAGAGGACCGGAAGCCATTCAAGATAAACCTAAATAAAGGAGAATGGAAAATAAAGGATGGTTGGTAAAAATAGTCATAATAGCATGTGGCGGTGATAATAGTGATCAATTTATATTCGTTGGAGTGGAGGTGTTGATCAAGGATTAGTGATCAATTCGTACATGTTAGCTGTATATACATGTCCAACTGATTGTTCATATAATAGAGGACCGGAAACCATTTAAGGTAATGGTAGCTAAATGAAAATGGAAAAGAAATGATGGTTGACAAAAATAGTGATAATAGCATGTGGCAGTCATACAAAGAATTGTTTTTCGTGAAGTTTTACTGTTTTATGTATTGTGATGAAGAATAATGGGATTGGAAGTCTAAAGTTCGGATAGGTATAAGGTGCAGTAACCATAGATTGCTCAATTTTGATTACTTTTGTAAACATGAATGAAAAGTTGTGAGGCTAATCTATAGAAAGAGAGTATCAAAGCATGGTGCACTATATGCAGGATGCTTTATCATGTTGTTGAGATGTTATCATATAAGGTAGGTTCTGCTTGTGCAGTTCTCTTTTAGTATACGCAATCATTTAACCTGCATAGGGAGCCAAAGAAGAGTCAAAGACTCGTTATTCTTTGATTTTGGATTATATGGAATAAATAAAAATGTCTCATAAAACCAGTTGCACTTCTTTCTAGTTTGAAGTAGCAATCATTCCATGCAATTCCTGAAAACCACATTCATTTTTATTGTGATGTAGACACAAGGGGTTTATGATGTTCTCGTTGGAGCCAAAGAGCGCTGTTTTACTGAGCATTTAATTTGTTCTCATTATGAAACAATCGTTCTTTTACTTTTGTTTCTACCACTTGGTTGCTTGTCTTTGATCCATTGTCTGTGTGAATCATAAATGAGCACTCATTTAGTCATGTTATGTCTTGTTAAGACATTTAATATTGTAGTTTTTATGTAAATTGAAGGGTCCAATGATGCTGGATACCAGAAAGATGTATGACATGTATCCTTGGCATAATATCATCTTGTTTGAAATGTGTGTATATTTATTTGGTCAAAGATTTTAAGTTCTCTGAAATAACAAATGATATAGTAGCTCCTGCCCGTCTAAAGGGTGAACACGTTTTCATTTATTACTCTCTTTTGGAGCAAGGCTGCAATGCTGCATATATTCTACCTTGTGTGCCTTTAAGAAACTTGGGTATTATTACTTCTGTTGCTTTCTTTTGTGATCTATAACTTTGTTGGGTTTGTATTTCTATTGCAGATCTTGAGTTGCTCCCAAATATTTTGCAGAAAAAATATGCTTTGCTGCGTGACTTGGACAAAAGTTTACTAGGTGTGTTACTTGTTGCCATTTTACCTGTTATCTTCCAGTTACTCCTCGCTATTTCTTATTCATTCCTTGATCATGTTTGATGAGTATACTCTGTAAAACATTTTTTTGGTATTTGGGCGAGATTGGTTGCAGAAATTTTGCGTCAGAATGAACAGCGTTGCGAGCAGGAAATAGAGTATCTCAAGCAGCGTTTGCAATCTGGTACTGTTACCGCAGATCCATCCCGCCTCAGATTCTCAGATGAAGCGGTGGATGAGCAAAAACACAGCATTAGGATTGCTGATGAAAAGGTTGCTTTGGCAGTTCAGGCGTATGATTTGGTATGGCTTGTCATATTTACCTTTAGGTCAAGCCACCTGTTCCTTGATCCCTTTATTCTCACATTTTCTAAAATTGTTCCTTGATCTCGGATCCTTGTAAACAAAGAATAACTTCAGTTAGTGAAACACAATATAGTCTGAGCCATTTTAAGAGATGGAATTAGGAATTTAGACTTATGCCGTCATCCACCCGGGTCATCTTGATGATTATAAGATGCTGTTATGGTGGATTGTCGAGTAATACAAATGTCAAAGATCACAGCCATGGAATACAGGAAACATGTAAGAAAGGGGGAGGGGCACAAGGTACCACTTTATAAGCCGAGATGAACGAAGGATTTTCGTATTTTTAGCAAAGTTCATAAATCTTAGAGCATGTGTTTAGCTTTGCTTGCGTTTATCCTTATCCTGCATCGATCTCCTGTGAGCCACAATAACATGATCTTGCCACAAGCAGATGATTTGTGTATGTGAATGAATTTGATTGTTGTGTTGGTTCTCCGAGTGACCCAAAGGACATAGGGACAGGAGAGAACACATTTTGCTTTCATATGTGAGAGTCAAAATTTGCCTTATAAGTTTTGTTTTGAATTATGTAACAGGTTGATGCACACATTCAGCAGCTTGATCAATATCTGAAGAAATCGGAAGAAGAGATCCGACGTGGTATTCTTTCTTTTTATCCTTTTTTATTTTCGTGATCTGATTGAATCTGGAGGAGTATTTATTATTTTGATTTAAAATGACCTTTTGACAGAAAAAGAGCTTGCAGCAGCTTCTGGCTCGTCTGATGCGAAGGATGAAAGTGGTGCAAAGTCTGGAAAGGGAGGTGAAGGTGGTGGCAGAGGCCGTAAAAAGTATACATCTTACCTTCACATGCATGGCCTTCTTTCTCGAATTAATTTTTTTGTGTAATATTTGTGTTGATGCTATCTTTTCTACAGAACACGCCTTGGAGCAGCATCAGCAGCAGCAGCGGCAGCTCCTGTTAATCCAACGAGTATGGACTTGGATCTCCCTGTGGACCCAAATGAACCAACATATTGTGTTTGTAACCAAGTTAGCTATGGGGAGATGGTTGGATGCGATAATAATGAGGTATGTAATATGTTACGTATTTAATAAGTATTCAGTCCTTTTCTATTTGTTCTTGTCCATGATTTTACGTCTTAACTGAGACCCATTTTCTACTCTTACAGTGTAGGATAGAATGGTTCCATTTTGGGTGTGTTGGAGTGAAAGAGAAGCCAAAAGGAAAATGGTATTGTCCTGATTGTTCCGTAAAGCAGAAACGGCGTAAAGGCAAATAGCTCTAGATTCTCTCAGGAGGGCAAGAAAAGAGATGCTAATGTATGTGTTTTGTGCTCTATTTTTTTTTTGTTATTTTAACTTGCTGTAGTTTCTAGATAATGTATCTTAGAGCCTCTCGCTTACCCTCTGTTTCGATTGGCTTCCATTTTGTGATGCTAAACTCATGAAAATTCCTCAATGTAGCCGTGTATGAATACTGATATATATGGGACTTCATGCACTCTGAGTTTTAGTCATTCAGGTTTCTTCTCATCACTGTGATAGTTCTTATTCGAACTGCTTTAGATCTCTTTTCTTGTTACATCCTGCTCCTTGGTTGATGCCAGTCGTCCAATTAGTTTCTCACACAGTTTGGGTAGACAAACCCATTTACTTTCAAGTTGAACCCACAGTCATTGCCAGTTAACACGGAAATGGAACAGTAGTCTTATGGAAATACTTGTGTGAGAGTGTCTCATTTAAGCATATGTGCCAATGTTCTATGATCATTTCTCTCAGCCTCTTTAAGTTTTAAACCTTACTAGTTTGCGGCTTTTGCAACCTCCCTGCACCTTTTTCTCGAGCTCATGACAACGGATAGAGTTAGCTCATGTCAAAATGAAGTCACTGCACTGCATCTATTATTTTAGCGTCCTAACCCAAACAGTCGAACCCCCATGTAACTGCATCCAGATTAAGACGGATACGCCTCACATGAAAGTAAAACCCAACCCAACCCAACCCAACCCATTAGAACCAGACATACACCCACTCACCAGCTCTAGGCATGGGGATGCTAAACCCAAACTAAGTTGATGTTCTTTCCTATTTTGATGGCGGCGATCCCGAAAAAGCTAGACATCTAGAACACAATCAATAATTTGCTGAATCATTTATGTATGAATGCATGATATATTGATATATTTCATATTTATTACAGGTACAAAAGGGGAAAATGTGTTCCTAAATTAGGGGTACAGCATAGCTGATAGCCCCCCAGAATTGAGGATCCCACTATATATGTCATGTCAGGTTTCCCACTCAAAGTTACAGAATGCAAGACTTCCTAATTCTCTGATTATCTACTGTTTTTGTGTGTACATTTTTGAGTTTAGTTTTTGATGAAACGACAATATTAGTGGCGACAAGTTATAAAACGACGGAATTTGAGGGCCGGCCTTGATTTCACGCGTGCCCTAATCTTAGCACCACTTCTTTTTTTATTATTTCCAGCCCAAAGCGTCTTAATATACGTCACAAGTTGAAGACGGATAGTGTATCTCTCATAATAAAGCAAGTGGAAGGGCAAGTGAGGGGGAAATGGAGTATCTCATGAATAGTGTCACTTGAATATTGTAAGAGGGGGACTATCCGTCTTCAGCTTGTGACAAATAGTGTCCGTCTTCAATGAGAATTTGCGTGTCCAGTATTACTCCGTTTTGTTTCTTAGTAGTGCAACACTGCTGCTCCAAAATACTATGTAGTGGTCATTTTTATTCAAAATTTGGGGGAAAAATAATTCTAAAGAAATATATGTTTAAGAATATTTTTAAACTTTAAATGCGGATTATAAGATGCCAAACAACTTCAAAATTCAAATGTACAATAAGTATTGAGTTAAACAGTTTTACGATACAATATGATATGACCCTTTTACATACTCCGTATTAGGGTTCAAAATCTCGGCCAAGTTGTATCGGAATTTCACTCTACCGATACGAGAAATCACCGAGATTCACCGCGATCTGTCCGTGATGACCGATTAAGGGCCGATTATACCGATACCGCGACTACGACCGATACCGAGATTTAAAACCATGCTCCGTATGATAAAACAACATTCTATTAGGCCATGTTTTTTTTGGACTGAAACTGTCTAAACTGAACTGAATTTATTGTAGCTGAATTGAACTGAGGTAAGAGAAGAGGAGAACTGAACTGAACTGAACTTAATAGAGCTAAACTGAACTGAAATAAGCTGAAATTAAGTCCAAAAAAACAGGGTCGGTAATAAATAATTCCTCCTATTCAACCTAATGTTCCCCTTTCCCTAATATATGTGACTATGTGAGGAGTATTATAATGAAAAGAGACATTAAGCTGAATAGGAGGAAGTAATTGTTTAATCAATGAAAGGACCGTATCACGAATTTGTAATTGAGTCTACATTACTGCCTTCGTTTCTTGCTCACTTTTTAAGATTTGTGAGGAGTATTTTAATCTAATGTGACAATTTTAAAGAATTGGAGGGAGTACTAAATTGTAAAGATGAATTAAGCTCTGAAAGGTACCTGAAACCTGAAAATGTATCTGAAATTTAAAAAGGTAACTGATAAGACAGCTGAAAATTAAGAACTGATAAACTAACTGAATATATAAAAAAAATGTTTGGCAAACTAGCTAAAATGTAACTGATTTTAATAAAATGACGTAAAAGGATATGATAATTATTTAATAATATAAAATTAAGGGGCAAAAAAGTAAAATAAAAGCAAATCAGGTACCTGAAATCTCAAATGCTACTCTTGGGAGCATTTCATTTCAGGTAGATTATTTGGTTAAATAAGTTACTTGCCAAACGCTTACGGAAAAAATAAGGTACCTGAAATTTTGGTCAAATAAGCTACTTTGACCAAATTAAATACCTGAAATGCTTTGCCAAACGGCGCCTTAGTAGATTGCTTCGAGAATCATTGAAATCTAGGTTTCCCCTCTTTTGGACACTATTCTTTGTTATGGAATGGTAAATATATGAAATATTTTATTTTTGGCTAAAAATTACAAGAGATAGATGACAATAGGAAAACGGACATATGGGCACTTTCACCAACTTTGTAATCTACCCAATGTGCCTGATTTATTAGTCTAATAATCCCAAATAAGGATTATAAATTGTAATCATATTATTCATATATAAATTTGAGTTGATGGACTCGGCTCGAATCTTGATTAACTTAAAATGTTGGATTAAAAACTCGACTTGTGAAATGTCTCGAGCTTAGCTCAAATACTATTCAATTATTATCATTACTAGTATAGATCTCGCGCAATGCGCAGTATAGGTAGAGATTTTATTTTTGATGGTATTATTTAAATCGCCACTTTATTAATATTTAATATTTTACTCCATTTTATTTTGATATAAAAAAAA
>VHZZ01000011.1:306727-332060 GCA_009801015.1 Silene noctiflora
ACACTCAATAATAATAAACAATTGATTTAGATTTGTCTTTGTAACTTTTAGATTTAGCTAAAGTATATTATTCAACTCAAACACTTATGTTACAATATAACCTTTTGTATTATCTTACGGGAGGATATTTTAGGGGTAGTTATTTTCCGTGTAATAGCCAATTAGCTATTTGGGGTTTGCCTCTCGTTTACATCCAAAAAAAAAAAAAAAAAAAACAATATTACCTTTTGTATTAAGTCTCACATGTGAAGGTCGCGCTTTTTTTATTTATAAGTTTTCTTTTTAATAATAATCACATTTTAGATTTAATTTATCTCTTGATTTTTAACTATGAAAACCACTTCAATAAAACGATTAAGCTGTAGGTTGAGGTGCAATCAATGGTTACTTCTATTCTATATATGTATAAATCATATATTTCAAATGTTGGATGTTATTTGAGGCCCCTTAATGTATTTAAGTCCTGCTCTTTTACACTGAATGAAGCTGAGTTGAACTAAAGTAAGTTGAGCAGAACTTGAGTTAAATGGAGTTACAGTAAACTAAAGTGAACTGAAATGAACCTAATTAATCGAAAAATTTAATAATAATACTAATACTCCCTCCGTCTCTGTTATTTCTATTTTAGGAATACATTTGATGAACAATTTGATCATTCACACTCAATTTGGTCTACTTGTCATTTAATAATTAACCTTCTCCTCTATCCTTGATCTTTATGCCAAAACCAAAGGACAACAATTGAGCGGGATAGAGTGAGTAATAATAACATCTATAACATCTATCCTTGATCTGTATGCCAAAATCAAAGGACAACAATTGAGCAGGACAGGACAGAGGGAGTAATAATAACATAAAATAAATGTTGTTTTAATAATTGAGCATATTACAATATTACCATACAACTTACACTAACATCATTTCTTGTGAGTGGGATTATTATAATGTTCATTGGAAGTATTTAATAACGTTGTACTCTATAAAGTTAAAAGCTTAAAAAAAAAAGACAATACACTTAGTTGCATTGACAAAAAAGGCATTGGAACATTGCTCTATAAAAGCATACCACCATGGCACCATGCTATATATATGTTGCTCTTAATAACACCCTTTTTAGTAAGATATAACCCTTTAATTTTAAGTTAGTGTTGCCCTACCTAAAAAAAAAAAAAAAAAAAAAAAAAAAACCAAAAAAAAAAGTATGGAAGAAGAAGGAATGGCAGGGTTTTGCATTCAAGCAAAAAGAGGTGGTTGTTTCGGTGGCGGTGGGGGTGGTAGTGGGACCAAGTGCGGCCGGTGGAACCCGACTGCAGAACAAGTTAAGGTCTTGACCGATTTATTTAGGTCCGGACTTAGAACCCCAAGTACTGACCAAATTCAGAAAATATCTAATCAGTTGAGTTTTTATGGTAAGATTGAAAGTAAGAATGTTTTTTATTGGTTTCAAAATCATAAGGCTAGGGAGAGGCAGAAACGACGTCGTGTCACCAAGGATAATAGTAATAGTAATAGTAATAACGATAATGCGTCTTGCTTCCCAGTTGAGGATCATCATCATCATCTACGAACAGTTGCTCATACAAAATGTACGTTCATCCATCTTTATTTCTTGCATGAATGATCTTTATTTTTTTTGTAATAGTATTGACTATCGATTTTTACCAGCTACCAGCTAAGCTAACTGACATTGCATACTTCGTATTATATGGTGATACTTTGTGTGCGAGTATTTAACCTGAGAATGATAAAGGTAATTACTTGTTCGTAACTGAATGGTTGTGTACATGGCAAACAGATTTTGGCGAGATAAATCAAGTGGCATGTGAACAAGAGAGAGCAATAGAAACACTACAACTTTTTCCGATGAACTCATACAACGTGCCGGCGCCGGAATCGGAGAAGATAAGGATGATATCAAATGAATGCAAAGAGAACAACTATGCAACCTTTGGTTATGCATTTGGAAGAGAGTTTGATCATCCTCCTTTGGATTTGCGCTTAAGTTTCTTTTAATTAGGCTAGTCATTATTAATTAGTATTATTATACTCCATTTCCTTAATTATGAAAGAAAGTTTCCATATGTTTTTCAAAAACATATTTGCACCTCAACATTATTAATGTAATTCTAGATCATATAGCATAAAGTTTAGTTTGTTTAATATTGACTCCAAGGGGGGTGCAAAAGGTCACTTCATTCGTCTGTCCCGGTGGATAGTTATCAATTATCGATTTTAGAAGTATGAATTTTCAAACATAGATAATTAATGATCAGGATAGAAAAAATATTGAGTTCGATTATAAAAGAAACGTAAGCTAATGGAATAACATGAAAACGTTCTCAATACGAGTCAATCATTTTCTATTTGAATTAGAGAACGATTTTTGTTATAAATGTTCTCTTAGGGTTATGTAAAAAGGAAGCGAAATTTGGGATAAGTATAAGGATAAAGATAAGGAACAGTTCACACTAATATATCATTTTATTTATCCGTGACATATTGTATTCAACTCAAATAAACCCTCGTCGTGAATATAGCTGGCCACAGTCTCTAATGACAATCATTGTCATTATAGGGTAATCCAACTTCAATCGTTCATATATGATTTGATCTGTAACATATCGTATTCAATTCAAATCCTAGTCGTGAGTATTAGTAGCTTGTAGTCCTTAATGACATTATCAACTAATACTCACGACTAGGATTTGAATTGAAAAATCCTAGTCGTGAGTATTAGTAGCTTGTAGTCCTTAATGACATTATCAACTAATCCAACTTCAATTATTGTCATTATAGGCTAATTCAGCTTCAATCGTTCATACATCATAATCAATTCAAATCCTGGTTGTGAGTATCACTATTAGGTCATAGTCTCTAATGACATTATCGGCTAATCCAACTTCAATCTTTGTCATTATAGGCTAATCGAGCTTCAATCGTTCATGCTCACATCATTTGTATCTGTAACATATCGTATTCAATTCAAACCCTAGTCGTGAGTACCACTAGCTTGTAGTCCCTAATAACATTATCAGCTAATCCAGCTTCAATTGTTGTCATTATAGGCTAATCCCCAGCTTCAATCGTTCATACATCATTTTATTTATTTTGTAACATATCATAATCAATTCAAATCCTGGTTGTGAGTATCACTAGGCCGTAGTCTCTAATGACATTATCAGCTAATCCAGCTTGAATCATTTATCGTTGCATTGATCAACTCCATGTCATGTAATAGTGATTAGTGCATGCATGCACGACTACAAGTCGTTGTAGATTTCTATGCTAAATATGTAATTAAAATCAATAAAGCTATGGAAAATAGAGAAAAAGGTTGGACATTCTATCCTTTGTTTTGATCCTATACAACTTTTGTATTCATAAATCTCTGTGTTTATTCTGTTGGATTGTTTGTGGGTTTCGATTATTATTTAGAATTGGGAATGACAAATTGTTAATTTCAATGGAGATGTCTGTCTCATTTTGCATTTCATTATTTATCCACTTGGAATTATATGCTATGCTTTACCAACTTTGAGTTTATTCCTTGATCGTAGTTGACCAAGTAAACTCCATTTTAAGACTTTTTAAAGTAAGTGAACAACTCATTTTATATGTTCATCTATGTATGAAACTATGAACGATATGAATTCAAGTATGAACATACGACTTCTTTGTATTGCTAATGGATGTATGTACCCCCAAGTAGGAGTGTTCATCAAGTGGTCGTAATTGGAAAGAACCCATCTCAACTAAAAATTTAAACTGATTGAATTGTGCATGAACTAGCTCATCTTTGTAGGGTTGGTTCGCGATCTCTCCGAATATTGTTGATTTAATTTCGCTAGATGGAAGCTATATAATATAATCCCGCTTTGGGATTCTTTTCAAAAAAAATAAAAAAATAAAGCTGATGGGTGGAGTCTCTTAATCAGTTTTATATTCTAACATTCCTCGGACCTCGCATGAATGCCCGTTAGGCATGACGTGTGGATTCAGCTGTAGGTCTCCTCATACCTGGTGCTTAATATTCTACTTTAGAAATGGGGGTGGTGAGGTTTGAACCCGATACCTTCCGGTCACATGGCTCTGATACCATGTCAAGAAACAATCTCAAACAAAAGTTTGAACTGATGGTTGAAATCTCATGATTGCATTTGTATTCTAAGAGGAAACGGACTGAACCCAACATAACCTCACGACCAAATTACCTAAAACTCAAACCTGAAAACTGGACTGGTTAGGTGGGAATCCAAAGCGGACAAGAACCCATACAGTTCTGTTTCTTTTGGGTTTGGATTGGACCAAACAAGCAAGAGGCAAGGATTTTTTTGGGTGCCGAACTGGGCTGGAGACTGTCGCTCTAATTTTGTGGACCCGGAGACCAGGTCCTACGGTAAAAGGTACAATCCAGTCCGGAGCGGTCGCTCTGGATCTGTCCGATTTGCCATTCTGGACCACTTTTTATACAATACTAATCCAAAGGGCGCATGTTGGAAAGGTTTAAATAGAAGTTTCATAATAAATTGTACTGTTTTCATGCTCATCATTTGTTTACCTTTGATTTTGACACAAATGCAAAGAAGAAAGAAAAGGACCTTCGTAATTATTGTTATTGGATGACAAGCTCAAATGATCAAATTTACCTAATAAAAATACTCCCCATATAAAAAGGGAACAAATGAGTAAAACATCTAAAGTAGAATGTATAAATAAATGATCATAGATCGTATTAAATACCATAGAAATTTGAAGTCATCACTTTTTGTTATAAAACAATTGTCATCTTATATTAAGCTACATCTTATTTGACTCATCTTACACTAAGACAGATTTAAGTAAGAAAAATTGACTCGGCTCAATAAATTCGACTCGATCTGCCTAAAACTCTATCCAACAGAACTCGAAAATACATTGGCTCAAAACCGACCCAGCGATTTTTGACTCGACATGTGATATAATCCGGTAATCAGTGACCTGAATCGGAACTCGATTTGGATCGATATTGGCCCGATACAATTTGATGACCCAACAGTTATTAAGTTTAATATGTTCCAAATGGAAACGATTTAGTGTTTAGCTTGATATGTTTGACTTAATAACAATATCACCAAGCCAAAAAAAAGGTTACAAATTAAAATTATTGGCAAAAAGTTCAGGTAACACAATAAAAACTAACAATAAAAGACCAAAAAATGACCCAATCAACCACCCACATCAAGTGACCCGACATCCGGCCCGATAACAACCTCACCTGAACCAAAATCAATCTGAGTGATTATGGTGACTAGATATGACACATGCCCGATTTGAGCCGATCCGTTTAATCCAATCCGAAGCTGACACGGTTAACCCAATTGGCACATCTAATTAAATATGTAATGAGGATCCAATGGGCTAAAATGTATCAATGAAATATAATTGGGCTTTCCCTATGTTCACACATCATAAACATCTTAGCCCAACATCCAAGCCACCCAAACACTCCAAAACACACAAATTTACTATAGTTGTTCATTGGTCATCCCGCCCATTAAGCCTATTCTATCTAACCAGCTTATTTTGTGGGCTTGATTAATATCTTTTCCTAAAAAATTAAGAGGGCGGACCAAATCTAGCACGTTAAGTTAAATGGGCGGGTATGGACAAGAACAAAAACACACCAAAGGTTAGGGTTGTGCGTTGGGCTGGGCCGGGCCGGGCTGTGGTGGTGCAACCCAGGCCCGACACTAAATGGAGGGCAGGTTGGGCCGGGCTGTGCCTGGTTTGTCTAGCCCAGGCCCAACACTAAATGGAGGGCGGGTTGGGCCGGGCTTGGTATATATATATTTTTTTTTTTAAAAAATAAAGAAAATAAAAAATAAAGAGAGAAAAAAAAATAACGGCTAATTTAGACGGGCCGGGCCGGGCTGAGCACGGCACTAAAATGAATCCAGGCTGGAAAAATTGGGCCCGGGTCCGGCACTGATAAAAACCCGGGCTGGGCTGGGCTGGAACCGGCTGGGCCTCATTTTTTGGGCCCGTGGAACCAGGCTGGGCCCGCACCGATTAACAGCTCTACCAAAGTCCAAAGGTAGCACAAAAAACAGAACAAAAAGCAAAGAAAATCAGACAGATTGTTCCTCAAGAAACCCAAAAGAAATCAACGAAAAACTCCATTAAAATACTCTAAGAAACCTTCAAAATCAGACCATAATACTTAACAACAATGGACGTGATTAAAACACAACAAATATCAGCAAGACCAATTGAGAAAGTGGTAGTACATCCATTAGTACTACTTAGTATAGTAGATCACTACAATCGTGTAGCGCGTGATACTAAGAAGCGCGTCGTTGGTGTTTTGCTTGGTAGCACTTTTAAAGGCACTGTTGACGTTACTAATAGCTATGCCGGTATGAACTCTCTGCGATCTGAACTTTTGATTTTTGATTTTGATGAATGTTTCAGGTTTTAGGGTTTACGGCTTACGGTTTACGATTCGAAGGATTGAGTTTTGTGAGTTATTGTTGGGAGATCTGTTTAATTCGGAATTTGGTGGAGTTGTTTGTTATGTTTAGGGTTTGTGATTGTTGACGAAATGCGTAATTAGTGAAATTGTTGGTACAAGTTTTGATCTTTCTTGCGTTTTGCTGGGAAATTGGAATTGTTTAGGGTTTGTGATTGTAGAGGAGTTGAGTAATTTAGTGTGCATTGGCGATACTGTAGATTTGGAACACTCTCTTCATCCCAGTATGTTGTTTTAATTAATGCGAAACGAATGATTAGGACGGAAGAAATACAAGTTTTTATCTTTATGTGTAATTAGAAGGCGTCGCACAATGATTCTGATTAGGGTTGCTTTTAGGTTATGCAGCCAAGGTGCTTAATTTGTTTAGGGTGTGTTTGGATTGAGAGATTTTGAGGGAAAAGAAAGGGAGGGAGAGTAGGGGATTTAAAATCCCCTGTCTAGTTAGCGAAATTAATATGATCTAGGTGTTATTTAAGGCAATCAATGGGGAAATTTTTGGGTATCTGAATACGACTCAATCAAAAATTGAGTTGACTTTACAGTAGTAGAAGCTTTGATGTTCATTGTAACGAAACTGGGATTCCTATCCTTTGACTTCATTGAAGCATTAGGTTGATAACATTGTGGATATAGAGTGTCACTAAAGCCAATTTCATAGCTTAATTCTTTTCATGAAATAAGCCTTTGTGTGGATACAATTTGAGAGGGAAATGGAGGGGAGGGGGGAGGGGCGAGTTGTGTTTGGGTATAGGTTCTCTCGAAATTTTTCTGATGTTGGAGTCTTGGAGGGATTCTGATTTACTTTGGAGGAGGGAAGATGAATCCCTCAGTTCCCTCGTATCTTATTTGTTAACCAAACAAAGGATTTTGAATCCCTCGTTTCCTCTCCCCTCCCTTTCCCTACAAATCATCTCATCAAACGAGGCCGAAGGCTATGTTTTGATAAAAAAAAGGTATTTCGAGAGGAGGGATTTAGGAGGGGGCGCAACTGTGGGCTGGGATGGCTTTGGATAGTTTTGAAATACTTCCTTAAACATGATAAAGATTTGGAGGAAAATTGTATTCAAATAAACCTACTCCATTCCCCACACCTTCCCTTCCCTTCCTTTCTTTTCCTTCTATCCCCTCCCCTCCTTTTCCTTCTATTTTATTATCAAACAAGGCCTAAAACATTGACTTTTGAACCTTTGTTATCTAGTTCGCTTGTTCTAAACTAAACCTTAGAATGGATTTAGCTAAAAAAAAATTGGAGGGAAGGGAAAGGAATGGAGCAAGAGAGCTTTTTCTATAAATCTTTCATATGTTGGTTGGGTTTTTATTAGGTGTAAAGGAGTGAAAATGGATCCTGCCATTTCGATCCTACCTGTTAGCTAACCAAACAAGCAAATTTATCCTTCACTCCCTCGCTCTCCCTTTCTCTCCAAATCCCTTGATCTAAACAAGCCCTAACTAGCTCGGATAAATACACACTGACCCCTCCATTTCTCTTTTGTTTTGTGCTTTGGTGGCATCACAAAAATCTGAATTTCAGATTCTCTTTTGGTTTCTGGACAAATGTTCTTCGTTTTATCATTGAGCTATATCTGCTTGTATGTGTAGGAGGAAGGATATCCATGCAATTCTCGATGCGAATTTTTTTTTTGGTCACTAGGAACAATCTCCGTGTCTTGTTGTTAACACAGCTGTAAGGTTGAGTGCTTCTGGGTCCCATTTACCGTGTCATTTGTGGAATCCATTGTACTGTTGTAGTAATGTTGTTGTGCATTACTTCCTAGTTTTGTTGATGATTGGGCAAGGCTTTCTTTACTAAGCCCAAGGCCTTCTTTACATCTTAGAATGTGAAGATGGAAATTTGATTTCTACATTTCTGAGTGTATTTCATAATAAATTAGGTTTTGTGTTAAATACTAATTTTGTGTATACGTTCATTAAGTGTCTGTACTGTTTTTGATTCGTAGATAAATATATGCAGTTGATAATTAATCTACATTCTGATTTCAAACAACGCAGTGCCATTTGAGGAAGATGACAAGGACCCAAGCATATGGTTTCTCGACCACAACTATCACGAATCTATGTTTTCTATGTTCAGGAGAATAAATGGTTTGTCTTCTCTGAACTACTCGCTTGATACTCCTGTACTATGAGTGTTTAGATTTAGCGAATAGCTCTTTAACATTGATCTCATGCTGTGATATTTTCCTTGATGTTTAGCTAAAGAGCATGTGGTTGGTTGGTATAGCACTGGCCCAAAGCTACGAGAGAATGACCTCGATATCCACAGATTATTTAATGAGTAAGATAAATTTACTTGACTGAGGGTATAATGTGTTTGCCTTGTCACTTTCTGTATATATGTTGTGCTCCACTGCTCCTTGATTTTTTTAATCCTGTTATGTTTTATGTTGATTGTATATGTTATGCTATTTTCTTCCCCTTTAAATCCGTCAATAAACATTATATGTTTTTCTCCTTTTTCCACTAAGTGCTAAGCAAATCTTTTATAGACATGATTTGGGTTCCAGAAACATCATGTTAACAATACACCAAGTGTATTTAGACAAAAAAAGGAAAGATTAATAACATCCCTTCCTGCGGATTCAAAACAAATGAACTTGAAGAAGTGTGTTATCAACTATCAAGGACTTTGTGATCTCTAAGTGAGGCGTGATATAATCGATTAAAATTTTTTAAAGCATGGATGGCTTGCTTGGCAGACACTTTTTCTCTCGTCATTGAGTTACATCCTTTGAGAATAATCCTCTAGCAGTCTCCTGGGGATAGAGAAAGGTGAAATGCAGCATAAACCGAACTTTATACTTTTTAAATTAAAAATCAAACCTTTTTTAATTGATGAGTCATAGGAGCTACTCTCTAGAAAGAGTGTTAGACGCAAAGTGAAAGAAAGTAATTGATGATTTACAAGATCGAGGCCTGAAAAAACATAATTGGTGAATAATGTGTTATAAATGTTTCGTATGGCCTTATTAGCACCGGACAGTACTCAATAGATACTTGTCATGCTTTGAGGGTTTGAGTTAACACCTCTGAGTTGGTGCTTTTCTTTTGATACTTGAACTCAGTTTTCTGCGTAGGGAGATCTCAATATGCGTGCACCTTCTTTAATCTGTTCCCGAGCTGCTGAATAAGTTGAACAAGATGAAACTGTCATATTGTCAGCTTGTTTGATTTTTTGGTATATGCTAAGGGCCTTTGTTCTGAATATCTGCAAACTTATATGTGTAACAAAAGAAAGATGATAAGTTCAAGAAGCAATTGACCTTTTTGGAAAATTTGCAAGTTTAACCAAAAGAAGATGATAACTTCAAGAATCTATTGAATTACTGTAGATAAAACCACTGTATAAAATCTGAAGTGCTGGTTTCCATTGTACCTCGGGCATTCTTATTGAAACTTCAGAAGCTGTTTATGTCTGCTTGCATGGTTATTTATTTGTTATTCACTCTAAGCTTACTTTTGTTGCCGGCTTTATTCCATAATTGTATTGCTAGATTTACTTCCGTTTTGGGTTATTGCAGCTATGTTCCAAACCCTGTCTTGGTTATCATTGATGTTCAACCAGAAGAGCTGGGAATACCAACCAAGGCTTATTATGCTGTTGAGGAGGTCAAAGAAGTATGTGTCTGAAAACTGCCTTTATTTTGCAGTCCAATTCTTGTTACTTATTTATGTCATATTACCTCCAAGATTGGACAATTCTTATTGGCCACCCCTAATTAATTTGGAAACAAGACTTTCGTGCTGTTCTGGACTAAAGGAATGTACCTCTCAAGTGGAAATTGTTTTTTATCTGGTTTCTAGCTTAGGAAAAACTAAATAGTCAGATATAAAAAGCTAGAAACCAGATATAAAAAGCTATTCCTATCTGCAGACTGTTACTTAGTCAAATTCTAAAATATGATTGAATATGTTGAAGTTAAGACACTAATTATATGATCTGTTTGCAGAATGCAACACAAAAGAGCCAGAAGGTCTTCGTTCATGTTCTATCGGAAATTTCAGCGCATGAAGTGGAAGAGATTGGTAAGTTTATGATCTCTTTTTTAATTTTTTTTTCAGTTGACAGTGGCATTCACGTCCTTTGCCCTATTTTGATAATATTACAGTTGCAGACTAGCCTGTCTGTTATCTCATCTGTGTATGTTTGATTGTAAGACATTTGGTATTCTTGCAGGAGTGGAGCACTTACTCAGAGACGTGAAGGATACAACTATCAGCACTTTAGCAACAGAGGCAATTCTCAACACTTGGCTAGTTTTGTCATTTGTGATGGTTTGCGAATAGGCGTAATATATATAGTCGTCATTTGGTTGGATGTTGGAAGTTGTAGCTCTTCTCATGAAAGATTGCTTCATTTGAAGTGATAGGAAATTTTGGTTGGACATGTAGGACATTTTTACTAACGTGGGGGGTCTAGTTAAGAAATATCCCACATTCTGTGTTCAGTAGAACTTCCTAGGAAATTTCATTACCACATATGGAGTATATGTCTAGTAAAACAGTCACTTCTCATGCCTTTTGGTGTTAATCACAGCAGACCTCATATATCTTCTGTTTTAGGGGTGGTTAAAGTTAAATCACTTCTTTCTGGCAATGTGCAGGTGACTGGGAAACTAGCTGCTCTCAAGGGGCTAGATGCACGTCTTCGGGAGATTCGTAGCTATTTGGATCTTGTTATTGACGGAAAGCTCCCCCTTAACCATGAAATATTGTACCATTTACAGGTTTGTTAACTTTGGTTCTATTAGTTTGTCTTGTGTGCTGATGTAATCGTGCTTCCTAATGCCAATTCACTATATTTAGAAGGAAAAGCCGTCTGATGTCTTGCGTGTCTTCTATTCAAATATGCCAACTGTTCTTTACAGTGCATCGACACCAAAATGTGGCCATTCTATGATCACCGGGATTTCATTGTAATACTTTCCGAGACAATGTTGGCCGATACCGATAATGCGGGTCTGCGACCATGAATTCGTGGCTGAAACAGAGATTTAATACTCTTTAGTGTATCTCAATTTCATTATTCTTGGTGTTTGCTACTTTGGCATATTCACCTTGTTACAGGAATGATGTATCTGGATAGGTTCTATGTGCATTTTTTTCCTTTTCTATTGAATCATTTATTTTTAACCTATGAATTTGTGGGATTCCTTATTTCTAGAGATTCATAAAGGTATTGAACTTTTTTTGGGGCAAGCTTCCTCATTAAATTTCAAGTAAATTAGGCCTGGTTTAGTTCTTTAGTACTATAGCTGCATGAAAGATAAATCAGGTGTTAGCAATTTGTATCATAGTTGAACTTGCGTAGTTGTGTCCTGCAGAATTCTGCTCTACACAGGGAACATCATTTTAGTGTCCCCTCATTCAAACTAAATTCTCTAAGACTTATTAGGGAGAGCAACCTTGTATTGTTTGGTTTCATTAACACCCTAGATTACTCATTTGAGGTTTTTTTGCAGGATGTGTTCAATCTTCTCCCTAATCTAAGCGTTCCAGAATTGATCAAATCTTTTGCTGGTATGGAGTTGTTTATTTCTTGCAATCATATTGGTTTTCTACTCTTCTACATGTTCTCGTTTTTTACAGTGTGCTGTTTATTCTTGCAGTTAAAACGAATGACATGATGCTGGTTATATATTTATCATCTCTTATCCGAAGTGTCATCGCTCTCCACAACTTGATTAACAACAAGGTAAGCTCCTGTCCTGAACAGTATTAAGAAGACAAATAAATTGCTTTCCTGTGCATGTTCACAAATAATTGTTTCCTCTTATTGAACCTTGTAGTATTGTAAGGTTTGCATGATTTACACTTGCTGGCTGTAGTTTCTTCAGTTTAGCATTTGGATGAGTTCTCTCTCACTGAAAACTCCTGAAAAAATCTGATACGAATCCAGCTTAAAAAATTAAATGACCTGCAAAGACGCGTTCATTGATTCATGAATTTCTCATGTATTTAAATTTTCTAAAAGGTTAAATGGAAAAACTATTTTTTTTTTTTTTAGAGATCATATTCAAATTTTGGTACATTTCATATTTAAATTTTGGTACATTTCATGACAACGATTGTTCAATTTGAACACTCCAGATGCTTAACAAGGAACATGAGAAGGCAGAAGACTCAAAACCAGTTGCCGTATTACCCACTGCAGCCGCAAGTTAAATGCATTGTCTTGGGCAGGCTTTGAAATTTGATTCGAGGGCGCTTCAGGAAAGTTTAGATGCATCATCCCTTGTTTGAGCATTTAGGCATTATTTTTTCTCATTGTTATTTGATTCATCGAAATATTATCAATCCTGAATGGAAAATTTGCTCAAGTGGTACGAATGTGTGTTTCGTGCATTGGTTAGCCTAGGGATGTTGTCTGATTAATCCTTAAATGGACCGGAAAACAATTATGTATTTTAAAGATGTCCTTAAATTTTATCTGCTCCTCTAAACACCGACTAAGAAGATTGAACTTTCATTATGGTTCTTTTCAGTCGCTGAATAGCGAATTCATCATGGCATAATCTTAGACTCTTACGGCTTGGTTACTAAATACGGTCAGCATTTCATATGAGCTCGAGCTCAGTTCATACAATCATACCTGTATGTTTCATTTGATTGTTAATTGCATTCTAATGGGCGAGGAACTCAAAATTCCGATTATGATGAGAGTACGTATGTCACAAGGGAGACTCGCTGTATTCGATTATGATGAGAGTACGTATGTTTCGAAGGAGGTTGTCGAAGAGCTTAATGAACTAATGAAGTTGGTTGATGTATTCGTGTAATGTGTGAGCATTATGTGATAAAAAGTTATTAAATCACTTATTCAAGTTATTCTATATTTAGTATTTTTTTTTGAAATATAACATTTTGTTTATACGGAATTCACTTAACTGCTAAAAGAATAAAAATAAATTAAAATGAGTTAAAATCAAATTTTAATTACAAATTTATGGATTAGATATGATGTACTCCCTCCGTACCAGGCGAAAGGTAACATTGACTTTTTCACACTTGTCGAGACACGTTTTGCAATGTGAATATCTTTAGTTACTCATTATTAAAAATTATAAAAATTTGATATTCTTATAGCATTCATGACGATGAATCAAACAAGATCTCACATGACTATATTTTGCCTTGTAAATTAAGAATAATATCGAAGATTTCTTACGGCCATGAATAGTGTCAAAAAGTCAATGTTATCTTTCGTCTGGTACGGAGGGAGTACGTTTTAGTACCGGAAAAACTAAATAACGAAAAACACTAATTCAAAAAAAACAATGAATGTGAGGTGGGATCCAATTGGAATTTTAGAATGAATTATTGTACAAAACTATTAGTTGATTGATGACAAGATGAATGAATTGGATTATTGTTGATCAATATAATAGTACAAGAAGGACAAACACATTGTACAAAATCAAAATAATTACGGATAATGCACGCGGTATCCCTGAAGTTTGCTAAGTTGCCCGAAATACCCAATTTTTTGTTCCGGAAAACTTTAAGAGGTCATAACTCGTGTTTACGAGTTCAGAAAGTGACAATTTTTTTTTCAAATCGATTATCTTTCTGAGAATTACGATTTGAAAAAAAAAATGTCGTGTTTGGATCCTGTGGCTAGGAGTTTTTGTATGTCAAAGTTATTTGGACCGAACAAACTTTGAGTGACCATATCTCTTGGTCACGAGCTCGGAAGTCGACAATTTTTTTTTCAACTCGTAGTATTGTGAAAGATGATCAATTTGAAAAAAAAATCGTAACATTATGAACTCGTAACCACGAGTTATGAGCTCTTAAAGTTTTCCGGAACAAAAAATTGGGTATTTCGGGAAAAATATCAAACTTGAAGGGTACCATGTGCATTTTCCCAAATAATTAAAAGACACTCTAATTTTCTGCGATACGATCTAATTTAACACTTGCAGAAATTAATATGTTACTAACAAGATGAATTCTACCAATAATACTTTACTTACTAAACAAAGATGAAATTAATTTCTAAACTAACACAATGCTATAAGCCTATAACTAATAATCACACGTCTGATCGTAAAACCGTCTCATACAAAAGTACTTGCTTAATGCTTATCCAGTTTAAACAACTAACACGAGTTCATGTCGAGAGGGACAAAATGATTGGGATGGCCCAATAAAAGTTAGCCCACATTTCAACCTGATAATCATTGGTGACAGCTTCACAATGGCCCATACTCTTCATTTTTTTTAATTTCTTTGGTGGCCCATTAGCCCATGATTGTACCAAGTGCTCTAAGATGGCTACTATTAACTTTTGTGGTGATTAGGCATATATTTTTGGTATACGGGTCAATCAGATCGGGTCAATTCGTGTTTAAGTTATTTTAGATTTTCATGAATTTGGGTCACGGGTGGATCAGGCTGAATAAAATCGGGTTAATTTGGATTTTAGGTTAAATTCAGGTCCTCAATTCAACGGGTTATCGAGTTCGGTCAATTTTAACATGTCTATTGGGTAGTGACGGAGCTAGGAGAAGCTAGCCGGAGCGCTCGTTTACCATGAAAAATGAAAATCTTTAAAAATTTTAGTTGGAATTATTGACATTCCTTCGAATTTATTTTATGGTATTATTCGAACATTCGTTCTGAAATGTTTTGTTCTCCGATATAAATTATGGATCCGTCATTGTTTTTAGGTGGAAAGTATCCAAAATATAAATGACCCACCAAGTGTTTGTTCCAAATTGTTCCCTGAACAACTGAAATTCAATTATTTGATATACAACTTTGAACAACTAAAGTATCATTATTGTCAAATTATTATTATATAATAAAATCAAGTATTTTTCAGGACGTTTGCCGTATGTACGATAGAACACATGAATTTTGTTCAATTAAAAGTCTAGCTGGATTAAGTTAAGTTCATTTGCGTTTGAGTCGATTCAGTTCAGTTCAAATCAAATCAATTTAGTCAGCTTCAAACCAAAAGAAAAAGGCCTTAATTCGATAACTCTCTGCTATAGTCACCTTTGGATTATTGAGGTCGTGGAATTTCATACGGAATATATTTTTGGATTCGCTAAACGTTGTTGATCTCAAATTATATTACCCTGTAGTTTTTTATAAAAGCGACAGGGGTGATTATCGTAGTAAAATAACTAAGGGACGGGGATAGTCAATAATTTTACACTTTATTTTGAAATTTTAATCAAGATTATCCCGATTATCGACTTTCTGATATAAATTTAATCAGTGAAAAGTACAGTTATAACTCCTTTCATTTTATTTCACATATAACGATAGATCACCGATTTATTATACAATTCTTAATTATTAAAACAAAATAGGAAATTTCCGATTAAAAAATAATATGTAATTGAGTGACAAAGAGCAACATAATCACTCAAACAACCATTCAAACAATATGATTAGTTTCAACTTTTTCATCACTTTACAAAAATACCTCATTTAACACAAGCCAAATTGATAATTAACATCATAAAGTAATCAATTACCCTTCTAAAATATCTTATAAAAAATATAAATCTACATCTTTTTTCTACCAAGACATACTTAAAATCTTGTTTATCTCTTTTCTTTTGGGCTTTTATATAATGGTGGGCCTACTTAATTGGCCCACTTCCTCCCTTCTTCCCAACCAAATGGGGCAAACCATTAAACAATAATATCTAATAGATTTGCCTTGGAAAAGCATATAATGTAAGCCACCATTAATTGGGCAAAAAAAAAAAAAAAAAAAAAAAAAAAAAAAAAAAAAAAAAAAAAGTGGCCCATTAATGTTTTTTTTAGTTTATTTTTATGATGATATAGACATTAGTGCTACTCACACTCACTATAATGTTTCCACTTTAATAATAATAATAATAATTATAATTATAATAATAATATTATGTGTTTTATTTGTTTGTTTGGAACATTATTTTGATCATATGCATTGTACTTGTCATGTAAAAGAGTCACTCCTTTTGTTTGTGGATACTAGATTGCAAACACTTCCTAAGCATTAGTTGTATTATCCAAATCTCTTATCAATTTGAATTTAGAATCAAAATAATAGTGTGATGTTTTAGAGTCGGTAATACACTAGTTTAAACCCCGTGCAATAAATGCATGGCATTTTAGTGTAAATTACTTATATAGTAGTATCTCACTCCTGACAATCAATCAAGATAATTGAATAATGTGCTGAAATATATGATAAAAAAATAGTTTTTTTATACCACAAAGCTAATGATTTCAATTTTTAATTTTTCTTAATATTTTTTTTGTCACGAAAGTAATAACAATGATTTACGGTCTTGTCTTAAACGTAAAGTATATGGGTCACTAATTCTCAAATAATAGTATCAATAAAAGATTTAGCATTTTATAGTTTTATATAAAATTTATTTATATTTTAATTAAGATATTATAGTTAGAGTTTAGTGAAAATAATATAATTTGGTGAAAAAATTAATTTTAATGAAAAGATAATAATTTAATGAACTTAATTGTACTTAGCTTCCTTATTTAAAAAGATACTTTTTAAAGGGAAAAATTGAATGATCACATACTTTTTAAACAATTTTCTCTTAATATCCTTGTGTGTTAACAACTCAATATATTCCTTGTTTTTTGGATGACGAATAAACCTGCAGCTTCTACCTTCATTATTGGTATATTATATTGACGAAGATTAAAAAAAGAAAAACAATATCTCTTATAACACGTGATTGTATTAAGTATGGTGGTCACTCCGATATTAATACCTCTTTTATTTTCTTATATAAAAGGACTACGAAGGCCGTAAAATATAGCCATAAGATTAAGACATATTCGATAAACCTTTTATCTCAACCATTCACTTTACCTTGTAGTCTTGTACCCCATACATTAATATTCTAACTTCCATAATATTACAAAGGACTAAATTTTGTCAATTGTAAATAAATGAAACGTACAATAATGGTGCCAATATCTTCCCTTAGATTTGAACTAAATCCCAGAAAGAAACTTTAGATGAAAAGATAGTAGCATTATCTATAAAGTTAGATTATTATAAATATAAAGCACAACCATCAACTAGTCTTAGGTTAAATAGTTAAAATCATGTTAGATGTTTGTGCTCATGTACTCATATTATACATAGGGTGATAGGGGTCAAACAATTGCCTAACTAGGGCAAACTTTCTTTTAGTTTAAGCTGATGGTTGAAATTCTAAGATCGGTTTTATACTCTAATATGTTCCAATTAGACCTGTCAAAACTCAACCCGACCCGAAAACACCGACCTACCTGGCCCGTTTTTTAGGGTTATAAACCCGGTTTTTTCGACCCGTGATCCGTTTGACCCGAACCCGAAATGACCCGTTATTTTAGGGTCAAAACACGACCCGAACGGGTCGACCCGTTGGGTCAAAGATAATTCAAGAGTTTTATTAAAATATTAATATTTATATATTATATTTGAAAAAAAATTGTTTTTTTATTATTAAAAATTACAAACATAACTAAAAAGTCAACTTTATATCACTTTTACAATACTTGATAATAAAATAATTATTAAAAAAACTTTAATTTAATAATTATGTCAATATAATTAATGTAAACGTTAAATATGATTAAAATATTAATTTTAAATTTGTTTTACGTTTTTTAAAATTATTTTTTTAATTAAAAAAATAGATTAAAAAAGACGTTAGAAATAATTTATTGACCCGTATTCTAACCCTAATCCGACACTTGACCCGTATAACCTGACCCGGGACCCGACCCGTTTGACAGGTCTAGTCCCAATGTCATGTTCTTTGGGCTTGAAGTGTGGATGCAACTGCAGGCCTCCTTATGCCCGATGCTAATATTTCAATTTAGAATTGGCTAATATTTCACTTTAGAATTGAAGGGGTGGTATTCGAACCCGTGACCTTTTGGTCATCACACTGGTTCTGATACAATGACAAGAAACTATCTCAACCAAAAGCTTAAACTGATGGTTGGAGTACCAAGATAAAAATAAGGGTATGAGACCGGTGCATGAGCAAGTTGATTTCTATTGTTGATCGAAATCTATTGGTGATATGATATTTGATTTAATACTTTATAAAGTAGTCTCCTTATTTTAAATCTATCGATGTAAAACAATGCCCAATATCAACATAAATTTATTATGTTACGTTTTAAGTGTGATTGATGTTTAGTAACTTTACCCTTATTTTTTTATCAAACTTGAGATTTCATAAACATAATAGTTCAGCAATTTCTTTTAATTCCTGAATTGAATTCGACATGAGAAATATATTTTTTCTAAATATGCCACGGAGTGTACTATTGTATGTAGTTGCTTAGCTCGTGAAGGATAAATTCTAGCTCGCTTCAACAATCTTGACAAGTCGATAATCTCTTACTACTAAGAGAATAAAAGTTCCCAATAATTTTCCCTCTAAAAGGAATTTAATTAAATAAGAAAATAAGACTATGTTTTTATTAAACTATTATTTTTAATTAATATATAATCTTTAATCATTATAATCTTTTAATTAAAAAATAAAAGAAAACTTGTATAAATCTAAATATTCGTATATGAAAACCCAATAAATTGATATTATTAGTTTTCTATAAAAAAATTACCACGTACTTAGTTTGTATTAAAAAAACTCATGAACTGATATTATTAATTTCGTGACAAAAAAAATTTATAAAATTATTTGAAAAAATTTATAAATTTAAATCATTAGTTTTCTGATAAATTTTTTTTTATTAAAATACACATTTCATTACTTTACTCAATTTTTTTATTAGTTTACCATTTCAATTTTTTATCCTCATATTAATATATGAAAAATTATTAATAATATCAATTTTAAATATATAAATAATACATTATAAACTAAATAACCTATTTAAATACTGCGCATGTATGCGCTGCGCGGGATCCATACTAGTTTGTGTATAAAGCTAGTGTATGTATAGTGTAGTTAGGTTTAAATACACCACAACTCGATCTATACCAGTTATTGACTTATATATTTATGTCGAAACTATACCCGAAATCACAATATATACCTTTTTCATTAACGAATGTGATTTATTTATCGTGATGTTTGGGATATAATCTCGATCCGATTAACCCATCTGCCACCTCTATAATCACGACTCTATGACTTGTCCACTAATGTTTTATTTGGAGGGAATTTCATGATATATATACCCCACGTCCAAGTGCATGCATGTGATTTCTATCAACACAACCAACGTACATTGCAACAACAGCTTCAACTAAATAACAAGATAAATGATGAGTAAATCAAATCAAATCAATGGTCACAAGAAGATCAGATGCTACGTACTACTGTATACTATTAATATATAAAATAATTAAATAGTATAAATACTAGTTTAGATTCCGCGCAATAAATAAGAGGTTTTTATAGAGTTTTTATAATTTTATATGAGAAAAAAAAATTGAATAGTAAAATAATAATGGTAGTTCATTAGTTGTTTATTTTCTCGTTATTGTATTTTGCTTCGAGAAAAAATTAATTAAAACTAAAAATTAATCTAAGAGAATTGAGTAATGTGCTGAATTGAGTTTTTTTGTCATGAAAGTAATCAAAACGATTTATAATTTTGTTTATACATAGTATTAGTCAAGTCTTTCTTAATTAGTAGCACCAATAAAAGATTTAGTAATTTCTAGTTTTATATTATTTATTTAGATTTTAATTAAAATATTATAGTTTAATGTTTATTGAAAATATATAATTTAATCAAAAGATTAATTTTAATGAAAAAGTTGTATAATGAAATATATTATAATTATTAATTTCCTTATTTAGTAAAAACAATTAAATTATCATAGTTTCCTTATTTAAAAAAAAAATATTTTTTGGAATAAAAACTTGTAAATTCACCCATTCTTTTAGTATATAATTTCCTTATTTAGTAAAAACAATTAAATTATCATAGTTTCCTTATTTAAAAAAATATTTTTTGGAAGAAAAACTTGTAAATTCACTTATTCTTTTAGTATATAATATAAGGGATGCGCACAAATTAAAGAAAGAATTGATTCAAATAAAGGACTAATTCAGGAACACAACTAAAATTTGAATCAAATGATTTAACATCACTACTAGTGCCTACAAATGTATCTAAAAATTCATTATCGAGCATGGACCGCACCCATATGAAGGAAAGATATTCCGATTTATAAAATATAAGTATATATCGTAAACAAATGAATTGATAAATGATTTAACATCACTACTTACTAGTTGCTACAAATTAATATATGCTAGATTAATTTGGACCACTGACTGTGTGCCATAATTTGTATGATAAGGCCGGCGCATTTATGCATTTTAACTAGTTCATGCATCTAGATAAGAATTTTTCATTTTCATAATAATCAACCATTTCAATTCAATTATAGCCTTAGCATATATATATATATATATATATTCATATTATATCTAGCAAGTAGAGAGGTGGCCAATTGCACGGGTCGGGCCGACTTTATTGACCCGTGTCTTGGATTGTCGAAAACAAGGTTTGACTGACCAGCCTGTCCATGACTTGGCTAGGCCGGTTCAGGGTCCAAGATCTTTGGCCCTGATCTAACTCGTTAAAAACAAAAAAAATGATAATTAGATTAGACTTGTGGCCCGACCTGCCCAAGCCTCGGTTTAGGGTTGGTCAAGTAGCTCATAGTCGACCTAATCGAGACCCTAAGACTTAAACCGACCTGTGGCCACCTCTACTTGTAAGAGACAAGGAAAGAAATCACAAAATTTATTTTGCAATTCTAATTATCAAGATTTTCTTTGTAGCGGTTTAGAATATTTCACGATGGTTATATGTATACACACGACAAGATAAGATAATCCCCAAGAGCCGAAATAGGCTTGAATTATAAACCTAAAATTATGCAGTAAGCAGATTATACATTAAAGGTATTACCTCCAAGGCTATCTATAATGATAGGCCTTATTAAAAAAATCCAGAATTACTTATTCAAAAAGAAAAATACGTTTATCTATATTAATGGTACAAAATACTAAAGAATTAATCTGAATTAGTAACCTTAATTCATAACATTAATTTCATCCAGTGGTAGATCGAGCTAGGGGATTAGCAAGGACACTCGCCCTATTTATCTTCTAAATAATGAACAATTTGTAGATTTTAGTTAATATATTACGGGTAAGGATAAATACAACCCTTAGGGTTGTAAATAAGTATTTAATGAATTTCCTTAAGTGGAATTAAAGTAGAAATGTATGACAAATTTACGCGTATATTTTTTTTTGTGTAAATCATCCGGTTTAATCCGGATTCGAGCCGGGTAAGACCACTAGGGCAGTAAAGCTCTCCCTCATGAGTTTCAACACTGCTGCGTTCCCAGGGCTCGAACACGAGACCTCTGGTTAAGTTAGAACAACCCCTTGTCAGTTGATCTAAGTGCTCATGGGTAAATTTACGCGTATATTGATGTAATTAATGCTTGATTTAAGCTTTTATTTCCTCATTTGAAGCCTTAAATACAACCCTAAAAGGGTTCTATATATCATTTTCCATATATTATTACGCATTTATCCCCAAATTATAAACCTTTGTTATGCCGTTAATTCCATCAAATTTAATTTAGGGTCAGCTAACATGACTCGATAACAATAATATGATAGCTCATTAGAAATATAGCTTATCTTTGAGAATAGCCCTTTTGACTTGTATAAAAGTATTATTCACATCTTTGTGTATGTGTTAGCTCGGGATTGTGCAATAATTTTTGTACCTTTTGTATTCATTACTCTTATTGTAAAACAAACAAAAATGCATGATGATGAAAAATTGATCACAAATTGACCACTAGAAGATCTTGCTTAAAACGGTCACTATCCGTCTTAAGTTTAAGACGGATAGTGACCCTCTCACACAAATGTAAGTGGGTATATCCATTTCTCACCCACTTGCCTCTCACCTACATTTGTGTGAGAGGACACTATCCGTCTTAAGTTTAAGACGGATAGTAGACGTCTTAAATGAGAATTTGTGATTGACGAGATATATATTGATAAAAGAGGATTCAACTTATACTTCCTTTTGTTATCGAATCACATAATGTGGGTCCAAAAACGACTAAGAGGTTCGATTGACGTTGAAGATGCATGCAAAATAAATGTGGTGATCACAGATCATGTACAAACGTAGTCGGGTAAATAGGGGTAATAATGAGATGAGACAGGTCGGAATAGCTTAGGCTCGGCTGAGTCAAAGCTCGGTTCAAACTTTGGTCGATAACTTAATGAGTCAAGCTGAACTAATGGTAGCTCGACTCCAAAAGCTCGCGGTACCCTCTTGTTTTTTCGATATCTACTCGCTTTTTAATAACATCATCATTGATACCCTTAAATTTATAAATTGTTAGAAAAATATTCTAACTAATAAAATTGAAGTTTTCTAACACTTATATTTAGTAAAGAAAATATATTTAAGATTGAGTAAATAGAGTTTGTGAAAATAATTTGACAATTTTTGGCAAAAAAAATCAATAGTAAATGCATGAACAGGACATTTAAAAAGGGTATTTTAATAATTTTTCATTAAATTTAGAAGTACCAGTGATAAAAAAAAAAATATGAGGGTACCCTGTAAAAAAACTACTCCCTCCGTCCCGGTAAATATTATGATTATGTATATTAATATTAAAAATATTAAAAGGAAGTACCAGTGATAAAAAAAAAAATTATAATTATAATAAAAATTTAAAAATGTTGGTATTTTAAATATTATGATTATGTCTTTGTATAATAACCATAATCTATATCAAATATTTACATTATTGATTTATCCAACATTTTTATATATATAACCTTCCAATTCTATCATAAATATTTAAAGGAGTTTTCATTAAGTTTATAATATAAGTACCAATAATATTTTTAAAAGATAAAGGATACCATGTAGAATTCAAAAAAAAAAAAATATGAGAGTCCCTTGTAAAAAAACCCAAATATTTATTATAATTATTTCTTTTTATAATAACCATAATCTATATTAAATCAAATATTTACATTATTATTGATTTTCCAATCCTGTTATTAAAAATATCAAAAGGAAAAAACGATAATTTAACAATTATATATCGATAATTGACGAGATATGGATAAAAGAGGATTGACGTTGAAGGTGCATGCAAAATGTGGTGATCATTTACGTACGTAGTCGTGTAAGGTTGCAAATTTGTAAACTGTTTTTGCAACGTATTGCTGCTGCTGCGGAAGTACGTCAATATTAGTCAACACTTTAACCGCTCCGTCCGTCCCGATCATTTGTTGTCCTTTGGTTTTGGCATAAAGACCGAGAAAAGAGGAGGAAGCCAATTATAAGTTGACAAGTGTACTAAATTGAAGGTGAAAGATCAAATTACTCGTCAAATGTAATTCTAAAATAGAAAGGACAATAATTGACTGAGATACGCAAAAATGAAAAAGAACGACAAATGACCGGAACCGAGGGATTAGATAATATGTAGTTGTTGAACAATGAACCCATCAACTTACGTAAATTATTGTTGCATACTTACCTGACAATACCTACGTCGTTTCATATGCAGTTGTGCTAGTGTGGGGCAGCAATTTGCGGGACGGATCAAATAGATAGATGACACACGGTTAAAAGGGATAGTGATTAACAAAACGTTTGTCTCACCCTATTTTAAACTTGAAAAATATATTCGTCTTAAGAAAGACCGACTAGAATTTCTACTCTAAATGTTTAAATCTAATATTTTTTTTGTACTTGATACCTATATTGTAGTAATTACGAATAATAAATACGAGAAATAATCATAATAAGCAGTCTTATTTTAAATTATCAACTAGTTTTAGCACCCGTGCAATGCACGGAATAGTTTTAATGTTAATTATTAATTTCACTTTTTTATTCATGTTAATTTAAATTGGGGATGCTGCAATAAATCAAGTTCATTGGAAAAACTTGACGGTAAAAATGCAAAATGTACGAAGTATTCATTACTAATGATGAAATCATGTGATATATGTATGTTATATGTGAGAAAAAATTTGACATTCCGAATAAAAAATATACATAATCATCTTAATATTGTGTAGAACAATTTCAATTAAAATGTGAATCATACATAGAAAAAATTAAATGCTTTAGTCTAGCTTTTTAATTATATAGTATAGATCTCTGTTAAATATTGTTTAATACACGATAATATAGTTTTATTTAACACATAGTGTAGAAAGTAGATATATGAGTTAATTATATGACGGTATGGAAACCGATAAGTTATCGGTATCACCCACTCACAACTACAGAGAATGCAGAAATCAAAGATAAATGAATTATACTCCCTCCGTCTCGGTTATTTATTATCCTAATTCATTTTCAGGTGTCTCAATCAATTATTGTCATTTTCATTTTTAAAAATAAACTTGATGAACAATTAACCGGGGCGAAGGGAGCAATAATGATTGTAGATGTAGTACATGATTTCATCTTCCATGAAAGGATAAATGAATAATATATAGGACTTTTGCCTAATATCAAAAGCCATTATTAGTACTATTACATATCGATCGATTAGCAGATTCTCGTAAAAGTGATTAGACTGATGATCAATTAATTAGGAAAGAATATAATAATAAATAAATGAAAGACAAATTAGTAATCACCCATATGCCTATTATCTATGGGCAATTCTCATTTGTGACGGAAGGTATCCGTCATTTTGAGAAGACGGGTACCACTTTTACTCACAAATGACCCATGAGAGGAGAGAGGAAAGCAAGTGGAGGGGTG